>PVIC010000169.1:0-155643 GCA_004025085.1 Thryonomys swinderianus
AAAGTCGTTTTATCCCTGTCTTACCCACAATCCAGAGTAGCCTCTACATTATATCAAAAAGAATGAAATTCCAAAGTCCTAGAAAGAGGATTCCTGCCCTGGGCAAGGCACAGCCAAATGCCCATGGCCCGAGTGTAAAGTGAGGTCCCCTTCAAGGTTTAGACCCCAGGGGAGCGTGCAAGATCATATGCAGAATGCAGTTAAGTAACAGTTTAGAGCCCAATGTGCGTTCTGGACAGGTTCTTGGCAACTCAGGTTTTCTGGACTCTAACCCTAAGTTGAGAAATACATTTTTAAAAAATCCCTCTAAGATCTCTTAACAGCTTTACAAAACCCCTTTGTGTGTGTGTGTGTACTTCATTACATCTCTAATTATTTGCTCTCAATTAATGTGACCTCTAGCAAATTTAATATTCTTTTTAACAAGAATTTCAGAGATGGCCAGCAAAAAGGGAGAGCAGCATATGATGGTACAGAATAGGAGGCTTAGGATTGAGTCTGATCTCAAGGAAGGAGACAAAATAAATCACAAGGAGATATGTAGCTATATGAGTACACAGTAAAAATTATGTTGGCTCTTAATAAGTTTTCAGTCATCAATTAAATGTTGAATTATGCTCATTATGCCCTCTTTAAAAATGCAGCCAAATTTAGCTTCCAATTTTGAATTAATATATCCACATAGCATAGTTAAAATAAAAATATCAATACCCGTAGGCAGTAAGTTTAGGTCTGTGGAAAGTTCAAGCATTTGGACCACTTCATTTATGAATAATGTATGATAATAGACACATTCATGACCCAGGACTATCACAAGAGCAAGAGCCATAGGATCACATGGCCTAGGCAGCTGTGTGGCTTGAGGCAAGTTATTTAACCTCTCGGAGGCTCAGTCTCACAGTCCATACAGTACCTATCTCCCCTTCCCCCACTGGTAAGATCACTGTGATGATTAAGTACAATTTTCTATGTAAAATTCTTTTAAAAATTTATCAGGTAGCAAGTACTCAAAAACAGTTAGCTGTTATTTTAGAATTGTTACCATCAGTGTTGTTAAAGTGAATGTGAAGCTTTCAAAAATATTTTTATAAAAGAAGACTGCATTAAACTATAAGTACAATGACTACACTTTGTAGCAAGTGGTCCTTGCTCCAGAATTGTCAACCCAATTCTAGAAATCAGTTTAAACTAGGACTTTTCCCCCAGACTCCGTATTACCTCTGCCGTACTTTCTTTGGACAGGTGGAGAAAAGCTGTTTTCCAGAAGAGTTAAGTCTATTCACATCATATTACATCAGATTCCACCATTAACTCCCAAATGTTTTGAATTTCCAGCACCCTATGACATTAATTGCTTTATTCCTGAACTATAGGAGAACAGGAGTATGGAAATGGGGTGGAACAATTACATTGTAACTCAGAAAAGAAGACCCCCCCCCCTCACCCCTACCAGGGCCGCAAGAGGAAAGATTCTAATATTCTCTCCTGAAATTTTCTTTAACATTGTTTTGGCTTCAAATCATACTTTCTTTTATGACTACAATATAACCTGTTGAGAGTCTCGACCTACCACATTGTTGTCACCTTTAAAAGCCAGGACCTGAGAAGGGCTGTTCCCCCTGGAAAACAAGTTCCAGTGACGAGTCCAGCCACTGATGTAACACTGAGAAAGGGCTGCTTCGGAGAAGAAATCGGGACAGGGGAATTTGGCTGGTGCAGTGAGACGCGGTGAGAGCCTGTGGGTATTACCCGGACTGGCAGTGTGATTCCTGGGAGGGAAGGCAAAGATAACACTGCCTGTCTGGCACTTGGCTTGCCTGCGTTGTTCCAACCGGCCCTACCTTTCCCTGCTCAGGACCTGGCTCTTTCCTGCACAGGAAACGGCTCCAGCCCACAACGCAGCAGCTTCCTAGTGGCTGGTGTTTGTGCAGTCAGCATCTCGGACAGCTGGAGGAAGTATTTTGCGAAGCCGAGGTTTAGCTTGACACCCATTCAGCACAGGTGTGTGAGGGCCCCTGCCCTGGAGCTGTCCAGGTAGGCAGACTGATGGGTTTTTCGGACTTTGCGACCGGAAGCCAAGGCAAGGGGAGGAAACAACAGAACAATAGATGGCTGTTTCGTTCTGTCCTGGTCGGTATTTATGGGAGAGGGTGAACACCTAAGGGGAAGTGACAGAATCAAGGAGAGTGTCCCCAAGCACCGTGAGGGGGAGAGAAAACAGGTTCTGCTCCACAAACAGAAAGAAAAACAGGAGTGAAGAAGAGCCCTGGCTGTGCTAGATCATTGTGTATTATTTGTCAGTCCCGAGAGTACGCTTGCTAGAATTCTCACACTTCTCATACTTTTCTCTGGTCCCCTTCCAGTGCAAGCTGGCACGAGCCACAGTCCCTGTGGTGAGACTAAGCAGTGTCATTTTTCTCTAAGTCCCTCTCTTTTCTGCCAGTTTTCGCCCCTTCATTTAGAAAGCCCCGGGGCTCTGATGGACGGGACTGATGTAGGTCACAGGTGCCTGGCTGAACAAGGCAGCGATCCTAATTATGCCACACCTGTTTCCCCGGGTTAAACTGTTGCTATTGGAAACTGTCATCCAATAGTGACTGCCCCCTCCAGCTGTATAACAGGCTCTTGATTTGGGGTCCAGCTCGAAAGGGTTAAAAGCCCAGGCAGGAATGAGTGAGAAACATCGTTTTTGCTCAGTTCCACCGACAGAGGAAGACAGTGGTCAGGAGGATCCAAAACTCACAAGATGAGAAAGTGTTTGCTAGTTGCTGGCTCTGGAGGTATGGAGACTAGAATAGTCCAAGTCCTTTCATAGGTCTACATGAATTGCCAGCCATCTCTTCAGCATTGCCTCCACTCCTAAAGGTATTTAAAAAAAATATATCCACGGCAGCACACAGAGCTGTGCCATGGTGTTTAACAAATGGAGATGATTTTCTCAATTTATCTGAACTTGTGTTCCATATCTCTGGTCAGTACATGGTGAGTTGTGACATCCTTTGAGTTTCTTTCTAAACTATTTTAAAGCTTTTTTTTCCTCTTTTATGATTTTACACTTTTTTTGTCCCCAGCATGGACCCTTGGTTCTGCTGGAAATTTCCTGGGACAAACAGAAGTTTCTCTTTCTGTGTGGCAATTTCCATTCTGGAGAAATGCCTTGTATGCAGTCAGAAAGTAGAGCAGGTTGCAAAGCTCTGTAATTTGTTTCTAATCAACTAATAATCTTATTGTGATGAATAATGTAGTACCGTTAATATCTCGACAAGGTTATAGATTGCGCTGAGTGTCAGTGGAAGAGCTGACAGCTTCGCATAGCACAGCCATCCTTTCTCCTTTTTCCATGATATCTTTTCTTAAACAGCTTGTGATGGATACACAAGCTTTCACCAAGATTATTCAAATGAATTCAAATACAAAGACAATTAGGGATATGCCAATAGGATGCTCACACAGATGTTGATTCCAATTTTGTCTTTTATTTTTTTCCACTGTGCTTTTTTTTTTTTTCCAAAGGAGGTAGCAAATAATGTTGGGCATATTTTCAAGTTTTCAGGTTGATTTTGCCTTTCATTTTGCGGAGAACAGTCTCGACTTCTCTGTGCAGCATGACTCTCGCTCGCACTCAAGTCTTTCCCACACAGATCCGCATCGTTCTGCCCTGTTCTTAGCATTCATCGTAGTGATTCTTACTGCCTTGTCTTCTCAGTTAGCATACGGGAGATGGGCTCTGGGTACAGTCCTGTGCATTCTAACACACATGTCCATTCCTGTAACCACACAGCTGGAAGAGCCCCGAACAGTTCCAGCAACTCACACACCTCCTCTGTTACCCTTTCGGCCACACCCTTTCCTAGTCACCTCTCATCGTCACTGAATGTCACTACAGTTTTGTCTTTTTGAGAATGTCATATAAATGGAATTACATGGTTGTACCCTTTTGAAACCGATTCCTTCCATGCAGCATGATGCTTTTGAGTTGGATCTAAGTGGCTGCACATATCAGTAGTTAATTCCTTTTAAAATTAAGTAAATTTTTAAATGCGAATAAAAATCATGTATATTTATCCTATATACTGTGAGGTTTCTCTACATGGATTCATAATAGACAAGCTCAGTCAGGGTAATTTCCATAATATTCCATATACCTTGTTCTGTGGCAAGAACATTTAAAATCTCTTCTTTCAACACTTTCCACATATAGAACACATTGTTATGAACTCCAGTTGTTCCTTTTGTTACTGCTTAATATTCCATCATGTGGATTATTATATTGATTTATATATTTTGGTGTAGCACATCTGGTTGTTTTCAGTTTCTTTTTTTGTTTATTTGTTTTGTTGTTTGTTTTGTTTTGTTTTTTGAGAGAGGGTCTCGCTTTGTAGTCCAGGCTGGCCCTGAGCTCTCTATGTAGCCCATGTAATCCTCAAACTGATACATTCCTCCTGCCTCTTCCTCTCGAGTGCTGGGATTACAGATGTGAGCGACCACACCTGGTGTTTTCAGCTTTTATACAGAAAGCTGCTATGAATTTTCATGTGCACATTTTTGGGTCAACATAGGTTTTCAGACCTTGAGGGTAAATACCTAGCATTGTGATTAGAGGTGACAAAGGAAACTCTTCCACAGTGGCTATATCGGTTTGCACCCCCACCAGCAATGTCTGAGAATTCTCATCATGGTGTTTTGATTAACTCTCATGTCTGTCAAAAGTAAAATGTGTGTCTCTGTCATGATGCCCTCTTTTGTCATGCGCTGCTTCTAGTTAATTTCATAAGTCATTTATTTTTTTCATTCCCTAATGAAATGGTCCTTAACTTTTCTGTCAGTTAACTCTTTTTTAAAAAAGAAGTATGAAGTATGTTTGCTTGTTTCCTTTGGTTCTATTTTTGGTATTTCCTTTGTGTCTCACAGCATAAGTGTTAGTTATACAAACATATAAATGGGAAATATTTGCATTGTCCTCAGAGTCTGCATGAATAGTGTTCATTGTGCCTGAAAACCTAGGGATGGTGAGACTGACTGGTGAAGGAAAAAGAAATGGGGAGACTCAGTCATAGCTGGCACTTATATTTGTACTTCTCAGATCTAGGTGTCTTGTTCCTTTTTATGTGTTCAAAGCGACCCCCAAAATCATATGCCTTCTGCTACTTTCTAGCACAGACCCCCACTCAGCAGTTCAGAAGCCTGGTCAGGACTTATGAGTCTGAACCTTGTAAAGAAAGCCATGTTGTACATGTATTCTGTGCATAATTGAGGACTCCCGTTCGCCATGCTCTATTATCTAGAATTAAACATAAAAGACAGTTGATAAATACCACATTCAGCTGAAAACACAGATGAATCAAAATGTTATAGTTTCTCTCCACAGGTAATAATTAACATGCTTGTGAATTTCTCCATGTGCCATGGAGCATCCATTCAATTGTGCATTAGCAAAAAGCCTCATATGCTGAGATGTGTATGTGCGTAGACTTGGCACCGTATCATCCTAGCCTTGAATAATAAGGAGGGTAGAGAGCGATGATGATCACAAAATTTCCAGAGCAATATGGCCTATGGCCCTTACCAAATTTTTATGTCTGAACTGAAGTATAAATGAAACCGTACGTGGAAAAGTGGGGTATTTGTAGTTGACAGCCATGGGAGAAAGAGTTAAGACAGAAACTATAGCTTACACAGAAGATCAGCATCAGACGTGTCTCTGTCTTCCTACCAATGAGGGACTTTTAGAGGGACTTTTAGAGGGGTAGGGCCTCAATATTTGGTGGCTGGGGCCGGAGGGTTAGCTCAGTGGTTCCGGAGCCTGCCTCGCAAGCGCAACGACCTGAGTTCGATCCCCGGTAACCACATAGAATGCTGGGCGTGGAGACAAGCCCACCAACAATCAACACCGCATACCACAATGCCGGACGTGGTGGCTCACGCCTGTCATCCCAGCACTCGGGAGGTAGAGACAGGAGGATTGCTGAGTTTGCGGCGGCTTGCCTGGGCACCATAGTGAGCTCAGGGCCAGCCTGAACTACAAAGCCAGACCTTGTCTCCAAAAAGCAAAAAAAAAAAAAAAAAAATTTGGTGGCTGGATTAATCTGTGAGCCAATAGAGATGTGAAGGAGAATAAAGATACAAATAAGTGATTGGAAGTCAGACAAAAGAGAGCTCAGGTCATGTGTCGCTGTTGTTGTGCAAGGAATTTAGCTGGAGAGAAGATGAAAAGAATTGTGTGAAAAATAGTATCATGTTCTTAGATTTCTCACAGAAAATATCAGAAGCTTTCACAAGGGGCTCCACACATACGGGTTCCTCACTCTGAACGAACAGGTATACATAGATTTAAAATTCTGATTATATGTCATCTGTAGGTCAGAGAGGTATATTTAATGTGCTACACATGACCAGCTGCAGTTGCTCAAGACTGTGTCAGAGCAGCTCCAGCATTAGGCCTTGAACAAAGCCTCTAGGAAACATCTGCCACCCATCAGCATGGCTGGTGGAGAAAGTCATAGATTTCGTAGCATCTGATCTGAAAGGCCTTCCTCTGAAGGAGGAAGCCTTCTGATTTGCAAACCCTAAGCAGCACTACCCTTTCTTCCTTGCCAATTCAGTTGCTTTTTGTATCACCAGATACATTAGATGAATTAGGATTCATGCTGCCCATGTGTGACAGAGGCCTTCAGCAAAGATTTTTTTTTAACACAATAGATTTGTGATAGAAAGTAAACATTTTTCAGATGGCAGATAGGGCCACAGGAGATCCTTTTAGGCAGTGTGTGGGAGTGAAACGTGTCATTTTGACTTGGAGTATGAGGGAGGACTCTGCCCTTCTTTGTTCCATGGGGATCTCCACTCCTAAATATTTGTTGTCATGTTTGGGGGACTGAAAGAAGGGAAGAAAACAGTAAAATGAGAGAAAGAAAGACAGAGAGAGAGAGAGAGAGAATACAGAGACAGAGAGACAGAATGAATTAGGTTTTGGCCAGGAGAGCCACAATTTTTCACTTGAAGTTTGGCTAATTTCAAGTGTTTGAGATTTATCCTAGATGATACTAGGCAACAGACTCTTGGAAATATCTATCGAAGCATCCTTGGAAATACCTAGCATTCCTGTTTGAATTTAGTATGCTTTCAACCCCTTTGTTCTTGCTTTACTTGTCAAGGTATAATTAACCACTAATTAATTAAACAGCCAAGTGTTACAAGACCATCAATTCAACAGAGAATAAAATACTATCTTAACTTTCATGGTGTTTACTTTCTAACGTAAAAGACAAAGGATTTTTTATATATCAGGTGCCAAATATGTACTTTAGTGAGAAAGAAAGCACATTAAGCAGGATAAGACTGCTAAGGTTGTCTTTCAAAATGACATTTGAGCTTCTACTGGCAGACATTGGAGGAGTGAGCTACTCAGTTATCTGCACCCTTATGCTAAGGCTTTGGAAACTCCAAAGGGCCTGAGCCAAAATCTTGCTTGCCTGGTTTCCAAATCAAGCATGGGCCTGTAAGGTTCTAGAGCCTTTTTTATTTACCTCAATGGTTTCTTCAAGAACCAGGCCTGAAGCTGACGACAAACCTAGGATTCTTTTCCAAGCAATTCCTACTCCTATCCCAAATTTTAAACGCCTTTGTTTTTGCTGTTTCCCCTGCCGGAAGCTTTGCTCTTCCAAATAGTGGCATGGTTTTCTCCCTTTCAGGTCTCTGATCAAATAGTTTCTGATCAGAAAATCTTTCTAGATCACACAATTAAAGTGTCAGATAGGCAGTGTTAGAAAGGGAGATTATTTTCTCTACCAAATGTGATTTATTTCACATGAGAGATGATACCCTCTCTGCATTATGGGTTTAAGAATGACCTCATCTGGGCATGATAAATACTAAGGTGCTTCAGTAACTCAAAACCTCTGAAAAACAAATTGTTAATTTATGACTTAGATCATCCAAATCCAGTGAGCAACTCGAGATATTAGCAAGTCATTCAACAATGGATGATGATGATAAAACAACCTGTATGGCTCATAAATGACCCAGAGAAACTTAAAAATCTTAATTTTACTAAAGAATTTTTATGCAAAAGGGGGCTGGTACTTTAGTGCTGGCCATGATAAAGAAAACCTAGGCCCTTCTGGTGCAGATATTCATGGACAACAAAAGAGTTGATCAAAAGTAAGTAGTTCCTATATGGCAGTTCAGATTGTCCAACATTTGATAGATTTATTCCAGTGAATTTTAACTTCAAATGGGAAAAATAAGCTCACTGATTATTTTACTATTCTGTAAGACTCACAGCTACTCTAACTCATTAGTAGAACAAAGGATTCGTTATTCTTAATGATTTTTTTACCTTAAAAACGTCTGGTACCCAATGTTATATGTGATTTTAAGATGTATATAAATTGTACCAATAAAGAATTCAATTAAAAAAAAACGTCTGGTAACAAAATTTTCAAGTCATCTGAATAATAATGTTTGAATTCTATGTTCTATGTCATTTCCTTGTCTACCACCTCAAGAAAGAATTAGTGTATTCAGGCATATGTACATAAATTTTGGCATTTACTAATTGCCTAGTATTTGTAATACATTTTCAGAGGCTTTCAATGTACTATCATGGAGCCAGGCATGTAGTTCATTGGCGCTGTGCCTCCTGGCAAGCTCAAAGTCCTGAGTTCAATTCCCAGTACCAGAAAAAGCAGATAGATAGGTAGATAGATAGACAGACAGACAATCTCATTTAACTGTCTCTACCATGAAGGAACTGTACTTACCCACCTTTTATGATGGATCCTCTTATGGATAAGGAAACAAGTATATACAAAGGTTAAGTGCCTCAAGATTATGTTCACCTAAAGCCAACAATATCCCAGGCAACAAAAGATCAGTATCTCATAGAATTAAAAAGCACTAGAAAAGGCATGAGAAACTATGACTAGTTAGAATTCAGTTTTTCCAGTGGCACACTGTAGGAGCCAGTGTATCTGATGGCCTTGACTCCTTATCCTGCCCTCAAACTGAGGGCTCTGCTACACACTGGCTTCCTGTTCAGTGTTTTTTCTGCAATTGTTTCCATCTAGGATAGAGATGGGTATTTTCTCATCCTTGCCTGCTCAGTCACTGGGTACTTCTGGTCATCCTTCATGCTACATAAGATGGGCTTAAGCATTGGAAAGGTCTGGACCACTTTAATTGGAAGATAAAAGAACTCCAAGACAACTTTGGAAGAAACCAATAAACAATTATGAACAAAATCTAAGGGGCATTCTGTCTGACAGTAAGCTTGAGCTGTGTAATTCTGGCCCTTCCTAAAGATTCTGCTTCGGGAAGACTTCAGATATTTGTTTTTCTTGGGTAATTACTTGCATGCGTGCGTGCGTGCGTGCGTGCGTGTGTGTGTGTGTGTGTCCCCACGCACACGCACACACTCTGAAAACAGAAACGTATTCTGAAGATGTCTCCCGCAGTACACCCTATACATACAACAGCTGACAGTGACCATGAAAGAAGATACAGACCGAGGCCTGACATTCAGCTGACTTCTGTTTATATAGCATGGAGAAACTCTTGTTCCCTTGCCCTATAAGGCATGTACCAGGAGAGATTTTGGGAAAAGGTCACCCAGATAGTAAATAATTCTGCTGAGCTTTGAAGTGAAAATGCTCCGAGAACCTTTATCCCACCCTTGCCATTTAGCTGGTGTGCCACGGTCATTCTTGCTGTTAATGAATGGTGCAGGTCACAGTTTGTCCCCATCACTATGTTCATCAGAGGCCCGATCTGAAATCAAAATCATATTTCACCTTTGTTTTGGCCCTCTTCCTCTGTTCAGGGGGAAATGATATTAATATCTCAAAGAAAAAAAAAGAAGCAATAAAATACACCTCCCAGAAAACATAGCTGAAGGGCTAAAAAATGGCATCTTAATAGGAGAGAATTCTACTTCAAGGGGCTTTTCCCCTCCAAAAAATAGTTTGGCCTTTGAAAAACATATTATCTTTCCTAGGTAGGGAAATAGCCAAATTATGCCTAGCCTATTTTACAATAAGACCTTGAAAAGCTATGTGATGAGCAGGGATGGGAAGAGTTTAAATTTTTGATGCAATTCTCTGCTTGGGAAAGTGATAATGCAGCTCAAATAACAGACAGTATTTTCTGCTACAGTGCAACAATCAGCATAACGTCTGTACGTATTAATAATTTCACTCCTAAACTTCTCGACAGGGAGCTCATGGGTCTTAATAGTATTGTCAAGATCCTTAGGGCAATTGAAAAACCCAAAATCATTACTTTCTACTGATAAGCTTTCCTCTCCCAGAGGATGCCCAAATACCTAGGGTAATGTAGATTTATGGAAATGCTCAGATAGGCACTGCTCAGATAGAACCTTACAATAAAATCTCTCTTTAGAAGGCTTCTTCTCAAGGCTTCTTCAAGTGATCTGTCTGTCTGTCCATCAAATTCTGTCTGTCGTGTGTGTGTGTGTGTGTGTGTGTGTGTGTGTATCCAGTGGGGTTGACAGTGGTCACAAGGAACCTTTTCCTTATGACTTAGGAAAGCATTGACTGAGTATAGGATATGGTAAAATGACAGAAACAAGATTAAAATCTCTTTCCTGATCCATCCTTGTGGAGAACTTGTCTTATTTGAGAAAGTAGATCCCAAAGTCAGTCCCAACGAAGGCAATTGTTTGCTATTAAACCCTTAACCCAAGGAAGCTTTTGAGAGGAGAGTCAGTTCAAGACTCTCCTTCCCTCTCCCCACAGTAGTGCTGCTTGTGCCCAACTGGGTTTGGACTTACAGCCTTCCACTGTGAGCTGGCCACACATGAACCACTGGAACAAATTCCAGACTCCTCCCTGCACTATCCAGTGGTCCTCACTAGCAGTGCTAACTGAAAATATCAACAGCAGCAGGGGCTCAGTCAAAAGTCTCCATGGGAAGATCTGTTTCAAGGAAAGGTATTTTTATCCCTTTGGGGAAAGATATTTTGAAGTTGCAAAAGTATGCCCATCTGAAACTTTAGATTGGTTCCAAAATGGGTACAATGGACAGACATCATGGTTTGTTTGTATGAGTGAGTAACCATTTCTGTGAAAAGCCCAGTAGAGTCAAAACCATAGAAAAGAAATATATTCACACTTGCCAGAGGCTGTGGGAGAGAGGGAAGGAATAGAGAGGAATTGTCAAAGGGTATAGTGTTTGCTTTGAGCTTGATGAAATGTTTTAAAATTTGATAGTAATAACAGTTACACATGTCAGTGAGTATATTAAAGATATGCCAAAACAAATACTTTAAAAAGATGAATTTTAGAGTATATCAGGTATATAAAAACAAATAAATGGTGATCAGACAGAACCAATACCAAAGACAGACTCAAAGTCACCTTCTCACTCTGTTGGGCTGTCTCCCTATTAAAGAAATTTCTCAGGGCACAAGATTTAGGAGGATTAAGGAAGGCCCGTCGTGGACTCCAGCAATCAACTGGATTGCTCAGAAGACACAGCTAGAAATATACTCTGATTCCTCTCCACTGAAACTCTCAAATATGAGCTCTAGGAATATAGGGTATCTGCTCATTCATTCACTGCTAGTGCTCTATTGGTCATTGTGGCCTTCCCCTGGGTTATAAACAGGGAGAACACACCCTTTTCCCTGGAGGAGCCTACAACACAATGAATAAAAGAGAGACAAGAAATACCATAAAGCATGTGCTGAAGGTCATAAAGTAGAGGTATGGAGCGTGCAAAGTGCACACCCAGAAGGGACATAGATACATTACAGATCAATGTCAAATTCAAGATGGGGGACTTATTACTTAGCCTCCCTGCTCCTTAGTTATCTCATCTTAAAAATGAAGAACATATCCACTTTGGAAGTTATTGCAAGTTTTAAATAAGATGCAGTATGCAGAGTGCTTATCACACAACTGGTGCCGAGTAAATGAAAGCTGTTGTTCTTAGAGGTTCTCACATGTCCTTCCAACCTTCCTTCATGTTTTATGAGTACAGGGAGAGCTGACAAAACTTTGGTTTCTAAGTCTACAAATGATTTCTCCTTGTGACAGTAATTCCCCTGCTTCTGCCATGCAGTGCTGATCTGTGTGTCATTGTGAATGTACTCAGCGTGGTTTTTCTCTGAGGTCGTATATTTTTCATAAGCAAGGAACTATAAATCCTTCCTCACAAAGAGAACACAGTCCTTGTCTTCCTCAGCTCTCCATTTAGCCCAAACAAGGCCCTTCTGTCAAGCAAAGTTCCCCAGGATGGGACAGTTCGTCCCCCTCTCCCACAAGGCACTGGCTAGAGCTGGAGCTGGGAAATGAGAAAGAAGAGATAATTCAGGTCACTCCTTCACTCTTCGTCCTTTTTTGTCCTCTCATCTGTGAGGCTGCAGTTCTGGCTCGGTGCAGTCATGATGAGATAATACTACAGACCGTTTGCCTGCTCTGAAAACCAGCAATACCACGCGTGGGTCAGGCGTAAACAACAAAAATCCCTGCTTTAGAAGACAGATCATTCAGTGGATGTTAAGGCAGGAGGGGAAAAGGAGCAAACTCAAAGTCCAAAGCACCCAATATTTACAGAAAAATTTCCTTCAAAACACAACAGGACACTAAACTTGGACCCACTAACTTCATCCCTCTACCCCCAGGTACTGGCAAAATACCTTCGGTCAGAATAGGGCAGGGCAAGTCAGGACGGAGCATGCCCTTGGCTCTGCTTCTGACAGACCTCACTGCCACTGAGCCCTCACACCCCGGCAGCGAAGCCAGGGAGCAGCACAGAAGAGAGCTGGGGAGGGCCTCCGAGGAAGGCATAAGAAAGAGATTGCACTGCAGTTTGGCTGTTCTGGCCTATTTCTCCTGATTCAAGCATCATCATGAGGCAGTGCAGAGCCTGGAGTTGGTGCTTCCCTCCAATTTCTCACAAGATTTGATTCTGCCATTTAAGCACATGTTCAGAAGAAAGATTCAAACTAGTTTTCCTCTGTACTTGAAAGGTGCACATCCAGGCAAGTGTCCTGTTCTGTCTGTGCACACAGAGCATGCTCTGATTTTGTGCCCTTTGCATATGGCTAGGAGAGGAAAGGTCCTTGGGATTACATAAGAAAATAACAAAATACCATTTACTAAGCTGTGTGATGTTTCGTCCATTACTTCTCTGAAGCTTACTTGCTGGATCTGTTAAATGGGGAGGATAAGCAATTTACCCCATGACAGTGAGGAAGAATGTATGTAGTGGTACCTCATGCCATGAATCTAATTGTTTTATACTTTGGAGGAAAATGGCCACTCTTGAGTTTGTGTGGAGAAGATGGCCGTTCTTGTATTCATCATCTGATGTGGAGTTTTTGAACGGAAGCAAATTTTGTGAAATGCTTTTGAGAACCAAATTGTTTGTGAAAAGAAGCGTTAGGGAATTGAGGCATTCCTGTACAAATCTCTTATGCAGAATATTTTGCATAGTACCAGATACATAAGGAAGGCATAACTCACAGTTCCTGTGGTCAGTATTATCATCTTACTGTCATTGATAGTTACTGTTTTCTTTGTGGAAATGCAACAGTGTATACTGCTAAGTTTCACTTTCACGATCTTACAGAATACTCTTGGGACTGCCCATGTCCATGCCCTTGGCCATGTCATTGAGTTGTTCTTCCTTTCTTCACTCTGACTTTGAAGATCCTAGGGCTCAGAGTTGGGGATTTTTCCATATACCACTTTTTGAAATTTCCCTCCAAGAGTACCTCTCAGTAAGGCAGGATCTTGGTCCCCATGGCTTTCCAGGAAGTACTCATCATTTTCCTTTGAGCCAGATTTGCTGTGGCTGCTATTACCATTATTAGCAGCATTATTTGTACCAAATAATATATTTATAGTACTTACTAATAGCTATGTGCCAAGAATTGTGCTAGGTTCTTTATAAATATATTTTCATCTGATTCTCCTAAAAAAACATATACAAGTAATTAAATTACTATACCTATTCTGCAGAAGAAGAACAACAACAGTAAAAAAAAGAATAGAGCTTTCCAATGGTTGTGTATTTACTAAGAACTCAAGGCCAACTGTCAGGATGGCCATCTGTAATCAAGCCCACCCTCCATACTTTTAACCAGAGGCTGTTATTCTGGAACACCCTCACCCCTCGGGCTCCCATCCAAAGTCAAATTTGAACAGTTTTCATCAGCCAGAAATTCCAAAGTCTCTGCCAACACCAGCCCCACTTCTAGCATCTTCAAACTGCTATCAAGATTTGACTTGATCCAGTGAGGTGGGCCCAGGGAAGAGGGCAGAGGGTTTGTGGTTAATTTATCATCTCAGGTTGAGGAGGTTGATCTGCTTAAAGACCAACAGTGCACATGCATGAATCACTCTAGGAATGAGTGATTTATTAATGGTAGGCAGGCCCTTACTCCTATTTTTTCTTTTGTATACTTCATCATTATTTTGAATCACCAGGAAAATCCAGGGCACACTAAAGCAAGCCCAGGCCATCTATCTCATTGTGCCCCTGCCCTCCCCCTCCTTCATACCCTCGCCTTTGGCAAGAGCAGACCCAGCCTAAATGCCTCCTGTAGCTGTTTATTAAGACAGAGTACAACACCAATAGCCAATTATTAACAGTTTACTTCTTTAGCTCCCCAGAACATTCTTCCTTTGTGTTATTTTAAATGTAGGCGTTGGTTTCCATGTGTGTTTGAGCAACTCTGAGCTAGCCGCCCCTAGAGTGTCTGCGCCAAGATCTGTAGTCCTCAGATCTTTGCTAGAAATGGTGTTGCTACTCAAGGGGGCAGAGTGGCTTGTTTTTTCTTAAGACTCCACTATCAGCCAGTGAGCAGAGGCAGGAGAAAATATGTGAATGCCTCTCCTGGTAAGATCACCTCGCAGCAACTGTCCAACAAAATGTCTGACATCCAGACACTATGACCACCCTGCAGGTTTGGAGCCCCTTGTTGCCCTTTACATTTTGGTAGACAAGAAGGCACCTGGCTAGAAATGCACTGATCTTTTCCAGGATAATTGTCTATACCTTCTTTAGCTTTTAGTAAAGAGTCTGTACAACAGTCTCTTCTTCCTAGAACTAAAATAACTTCAAGGTGCTTAACTCAAGGCAAATCAGGTGCCATATATAAGTTCAGCAGTGAGGTTTTAATGGCAGTTCCCTTTTGCCTATTTATAGCGTATCTATTGGGTTGATACTGTGTAAGCATTTATGCGATGCAGTTATTTGTTAAATTGCATTGTCATGTGATTCTTTATATTTATTTAATAGGGCCATAAATAGTATGCACATTAACTAAACCGAATACATTTGTGAAACTCAGAATGGACAACTCAGAATGAGCAACTCCATCAAGCTGAGTTACTCATTATTGTCTCGTCATAGATTAGAGGGAACCTCTGATTTGGAGAAGGGCTTTTCATGTGCTTTAGCTTCTTAGAAAGCAGTAAGGTGTGTGATGAGGCATTGATCAGAACTTCTCCACCAGTGAGCACCTCTAAGGATGATGACAAAAGCTGATATAGATGCAAAAGGTGCTAGTTGTAGCAGGATCCTGTCACATTAGAGGCACATTACCTACACGAAATGCAAGGGTATCTCTGGCTCAAAGTAGGAGTCGAAAATGTGGGAGCATAAGGAGACAAGAATACGATTGACTGTTTCCTGCAGGATAGGAAAACAGGAATGTTTAGGGCTCACGGCAACCTAGAGAAACCACCCAGGAGCCCTGACTTCTACGCTCTTGGTTTGAGGGGATATTCAGTATTCTAATTTTGATTTTTTCTTCTCCAAGAAAATTGAATACTGTATAAAATACTGATCTGGAAGTTTTGATAATATTCTGATTGAGGGCTTCCCATCTGTTACTTTTGACCTAGATAAAGGAAGGCTGATTTACTTCTCCTGCTCACATCTGGGTGCCGCTATTCCACTTTATACAACCTTCTACTCGTGAAAGAACCGCTGCCCTAGGTGCATGGCATTGGGCATTTGCCGTGTAGTCGTCCTTCCTGTCTAACTTCCACAGCAGCCTTAGCGAGTAGTTACTGCTGCTTTTCACTGCTTGGCAGAGGAGTAAACGGCAAGTGCAGAATCCAGGTAGCATGCTCTGATTGTGCAAGTAGCAAGTGGCAGGTTCAATCCTTGAACTGGCCCTTTTGATTTTATCTCCTAACCTCTAGCTATGTGCCCTGCGTAGACATCCCCTCATCACTCTGGATGCTCCCAGCGATAGCATTTATGACTTTCTACTTTCACATTCCTTTCCTTCTGTCTTCTTTGCCTACTTGAAAATCGGACTTTTAGATAGCTTCAGGAGCAAATAAAGTCAACGTCAGTGTGGAAACAACCACGATAATTAGAAGCCTTCTAATAGTAAAGAGACTGGATCATGTTTTGGTTTTGTTACCAATAATTTATTTGCAGCGAAATAGAATGCCACTTCATAGGAGGGTAGAATGAGTGGAGAATTAAGTGTTCTTCCATCTTCTCCTCCTTTTTTTTTTTTTTTTTTTTTTTGAGACAGGGTCTTGTTTTGTAGTTCAGGCTGGCCCTGAGCTCACTATGTAGCCCAGGCAAGCCTGGAACTCAGCAGTCCTCCTGTCTCTGCCTCCCAAGTGCTGGGATTACAGGCTCTTCCGCTTTTTTTCTCCAGTACTTCCTGAAGATTTCTCTTTAGGAAAAATGGAAAGAGAATTTGACTTTTTTCCCAGCTAACTAGAAAATGCATGGTCCTTTTTACTTGGAACACAGTACATAGCATCTAATGCCCTGGGCAACACCCTTGGGTGCCATCACTCAGGAGCAACCACAGGCATTCCCTACACCAGAATACAGAGGGACAGAGGAAGGCCACCCAGGCTGGGGTAGGCAAAGGAAACTTAGCTGCAGGTGAGCAAACAGGAAGCAGGAGTGTCTGGCCTGACAGTTAGTGAATGGAATCTCTCAGGGCATCTGTACTTGGACAAAATGTGTGGTCTGGAGAGCTAGGGTGGGGTTGGGCCAGAGGGCAGTGGGAAGCGAGGGCTGGGGTTGGATATTCATTGTACTTTGACTCACCTCGTCTTCCCCGGGTAAGTCTCATAATTACCTAATGGGGAATAATGATACCACTAGGGTGGTAGTTTATAGAGGGGAAGAAAGGCATGAGAATTCATTAACCATGTGTGAGGACCTCGGAGAGCACTTCTGAGGGATCATTATGACATCATTTTGCCCCCCACCCACCTCTTTCCACTAATATGAGACAGACAAATGCTAAAGAACTATGTAATAATACATTACTAGATAGACAACAATGCCAGAAAATATAATAATCTGGTACAGCTATGAAACTCCCCCAAAGATATACTTAAGGTGTCACTGATGCATAATGTAAAACATGAATTACAGGTTCACTTGGAGGACATGAGTTAAAAATCCATACAACTGTTCCGCGGTGTTCCCTACTGGGTTTTAGTTATCTTTTTATGAATGTTAAAAAAAAAATCCCCCAAGTAATTTCAGGCCAGAGATGCAAACTTCTAGGAACCAGTTTTCCTCCACATTTTTCCTTCCTGTTTTTTTGGTCATGATGGTCTCTAAGCCTAGTATCTTTTTGACATGTTGTCTTTTCCTCAGAATGTTTCTGCAGGCTTTGCGGGAACCCTAGCATGTAGATTACACCTTTTGGAGATGTAGCCCGGCCACATAAGGAGACAAGTAGTTGAAATTTGTGTCAAATTGCTTGTTTAAATGGCTTGAGCCAACTTCTTAAAGCCAGGACAGCAGGGGCTGAGAAATTTAAGAGTTGGCAGGGGCCAAAATGACAAGGCTCAGCAGTCACCTGGTGAGCTGCCAGCCCTGACTGGAGGCTTCAAAAAATAAACTTTCTCAAAGGACACAAATTAAAAGTCATGTTTCAGCATCCATTAAAATGAAATTATAGGCTTACGTCGCATAGAGAACTACTTTCGTTTTCACTGCACTTAATCTATTTCACTGTGCAGATTGGGAATCAGTTGTTACAAAGACCATGTGCAGGGCTGTCTAGGTTCTTAGCACTACATGGGAATATTTCCAGAGGTACAGTTCTCTTTTGTTCATTGCTACCGCGAGGGTGGAAGATGTCATTACTTTACAAACAGATGCTCTATGGAGTAGGGATCGTAGCTGAAGTCTTCTCTTCTCCCTTGACCTTCTCCAGAGAGAGGCCTCAGGGTTCATGTCCCAGAGAAGAGAAGCTCTCAGCAGGCTGGAGGTGTACTCTGTCAGCTTGCTTTTTAAAAACCGGATATACAGACTTAACGTATGTTTTCATACATATGTGTTTGTTTGCTTTGAATTCATTGTCAACACCTCCAAAACCCAGGAAGTTCCATCCACAAGTGCAGACTTCTCAGCTTTTCCAACAAAACTGGATGCAGAGTCTAGCACCTTCCACCCTCCCTTGGGCGTGTATGAGAGCACACGAGCCCGGGACCCCTGAGCATTCTCTCTGTTGGCCCCAGTTCTTTTCCATTCAGTTCACAACTGGTTCCCTTCATTTTCCTGCCTGATCAGGGGTTTCAGTGTGAGACTTCCTACGGAACATAGACAAATTAAAAGGCCTTTGTGTATATGTTTATTTCTCTTCAAAAGAATAATTAATTCATTTATTATCATTTTTGCCACACTGGATATTGCTCAGAGATTCGTCTGTGCAAGGCAAGCACCCTTACCACTGATCTATACCCCGGCTTTGTTTTCAATTGATAGATAAGAATTATACAGATTTTTGGGATACATGTATGTGTTATATAATGATCAGATTAGGGAAGTTAACATGCCTGTCACAACAAGCGTTTATTTCTTTGTGGTGAAGCATTCTGGTTCCCCTTAGCCATTTTGGAATATACAATCTGTACAAAGCATTGGCTTCCATCCCTAGCACCACAGAAGAAAAAGGAGGAGAAGGGAAAGGAAGGAAAGGAAGGAGTACAGTAAAGTAAGGTGATGCAAAGTGTGGAAAGGGAATAGAAATATGTTGCAGAAGTGTCTACCCTAAGTGCCCTTTTTTCACGTACTGCATTAGTATGTTCCAAATAGTTCCATGGTCACTCCTCATCAATGTGATCTTCCTAACCTTGGGCTTCATTATTCTTCATTAGATGCATATGCATAAATGCGAATTAAGGCATATCATTTGTTTGTACTCAGTGCTGAAATATTTTCTGCCATCTCTCATGCATCTCCAGTTTGTGGCTTCCAGCTATTGTCCACACGGTGACTTTGTTTCCAAACAGTACTTCACAGGTTTGCAAAATGCTGGAGACTTGGCCCTCAGATGCTGACAGCTGTTCCTCCTTCCTCTTTCTCCAGGTCCTCCGAACCACCACAGCCAGTCAACCCTGAGGCCCCCTCTCCCACCCCCTCACAACCACACACTGTCGCATCACCACTCGTCCGCCAACTCCCTCAACAGGAACTCGCTGACCAATCGGCGCAGTCAGATCCACGCCCCAGCCCCAGCACCCAACGACCTGGCCACCACTCCAGAGTCTGTACAGCTTCAGGACAGCTGGGTGCTGAACAGCAACGTGCCACTAGAGACGCGGTAAGTCCTCTTCCCCTTTCAGAGTCACACTCCTGTGTCACCTTAGCCCTGTCACCCACACGTCACCACCAGGTGTCAGACTCTGCGTGGGTGGGACGTTCCTAGCATTAATAATAAGACAAGTTTAACACTTCTTATTCCCTTGGCAATTTGACCCCGGACCGTAGGTTGACAGGTATTTCTTTGTTCACATGTGTCTCCTTTTAATGCTTGTTTACTCTCTTAGACAGCTCTTGTGTACCTAACTAATAGAATTAGCATAACATATTTTTACTCAAAGGCTCATGGGAAACGTGCTTATAAGGGTATATTGACTGAAAGCTGCTGATAAATTATGCATTTGGCCTTTCCTGAAGTAATAAATGAAGACTCATTTGAAATTAAGTGTTTGGGGAGACCTTGAGAAACAATCCCAGATTCCAGACTGACAGAAGTATAATTTTAATTTATATTTCATCCAACATGCAGTCTTGCTTTAATCCCTCCTGTACACACTAACAGCTTGATGCCTGTGGGGCAAACAAGAATGTATAAAAACAAACACAGAAAAGGGGCCTTACTGATGCAAGCAGGGAAGTCTGAAAAGCATCTCAGGTTCTGCCTTTGTTTGGTTTTTCTTTTGCTTCTGTACTTTTTCACCTTCACTTCTGGTCTTCCAAAACCATGCTCTCCTTAATGACCTAGAGGAGGACCCATCGGTCACAGTGTGAGGTCTGCTCTGTAATTGACAGCAAAGGCTGTGAGCAGGTTAGCCAGGCAATGAAGCAGGTCTGTGGCCTGTCCCCAGACACTTCTGTGGTTCGTGTGCTCCAATCGCTAATGTTTCCTTGTCTACAACAATTGTAGAGACTACACAGAGAGGGCTTCATTCATATTGACCCTTCCAAAAGTTTTCAAATAGTTTTTAAACTTTAATAACTTAAAGTTGAAGAAAGACAGAAATAATCTGTAATCTTTCCAGTAATGGCCAGCAAATTTTCTGCACACAGCTGGAAGCAATTTTGAAAACCATGGCATTTAGAGTTATTTCTTGGCTACTTTTTTGTTGCTGTATTAGGTTTTTTTTAATATGATCTTGAAAATGAATATGCTATATACTGTCATCACTATAATCACTCCAAATTTTAATTTTATTTTCTGACAATTATAGATTATTTTTACTATGCCTACAATCTTAATTTCTAACATTTAAATGATGTCAAATCAATAAAAAAATTTGTCTATCTTATATGAAATAGACAATTTAAACATCTCTGCTGATATAAATCCATGATAAACAGTTCTGCTGGAAGCTACTGGTCAACCAAGCTTGACTTGGGATATTACTATACTTGATGCTGGTCTTAAAGGCTAGATGAAACTTTTCTGTCTTTTTCCTCTCGTATTTGTAAACTACCCCAAAATTTGCTGGGTGCTAGTCATTCTGTTTTTTATATTAGTGGATCACTATTTGAACAAGTTTCTGGATAGAAAGGCTACATATAGTGATTGTATGAAGAAGGAAAACAAAGGTGTAAAGAAAGGGAAGTGGAAGTGTGATCACTGTTGTGAAAAAGCAGCAAAGGGAAGGACTGCCGTATCCATTCGCAATCCATTTTTCTTGTGCATTTTATGTGTGCTGGTCATTAGTACATACAAACATTACCATACTGAACCTGAAATCGTCTCAGCAAGGTAGAAAGAGAGCATTACTATTGCTAGTTTAAAGATCTGAAACGTAGATATAGACGTGCAAGAAAACCTATGGCTTCAGGGAGATAATAAATGATAAACCATATTGTACAGAGCTCCACTGACCTCTACACACAAAATCAAGAAGCAAAATGTCTGATGGGTGAATAACCACAGATCTCTATTCCCAGCCCTGATTGTTCCATTTATAGAACCAGATCCATCAGTGTGTCTGCTTCTTGCAAGACGTCTCCCCTTGGTGATCAGAACAGATACAATGCATAAGCATGACTCCAACTCCTCATATAGTCAACTGATTTGCCGGGAGATTCATTTTAAACAGCCATTTATAATAAAATGTTCTTCTGACAAGCACCTGGGAGAAAACCAACACAACCTGCAGATTATTTTCTTCCTGCTTTCCTGAATTCAGTTCTCCCAGGATTTGCTTTCTAATTTCTAGTCTTGCTTCATGTATTTGGCTATCTGGCATCTCTCCAAGATTTTAGAACTTCTAGTGGTACATTTGGAAGAGGTGAGTTAAAGTTACCAAACTTGATGGGGCAAACAGATTTTCCATAGCCTTGAAGTCAATCCACAAGAAAAAGCAAAAGCAAATGAATGAGAACAACACCTGTGTGTTCCTTCTTCAGTAAACTCAGGAGCCAAGGATTGGAGGGTGCCAGAAAGTGGGGTAGGATTTTTAGCAGAAATCAAGCACAGTGTACTACATATGGTGAAGATCTGAAATTTCGCTTGTGGATCTCAGTAAACAGATTGTGAATGTACAACTGGTCTCCTCACTGAAAATTTTAGCAGTAGTCCATAGGATTGTTGAAACATATGATTCTCTTTTAAATATGCTTAGTTTACTCTCTTATTAGCAAATATTTATGAAGTTCCTCAAGTATACCAAAAGCAATGTTAGATACTAGGGAGCTAATGAGTACATGCATTCTTTCCTTAAAGCCCTTGAGCCATCTAAAGGAGAGGGCAGCAATAATAAAAAAGATGGTACATACAATCACAAAAGTATAAAAGTTACAGTGACTATATAGTGGAAAAAATGATTGAGTCTCCCACAGATGTCATGAAAAATTTTACAGCTGAAAAGTTTGATTTGGGTTTGCAGGAATGAGTAAGAGTTCACCTATTGGGAAAGTAGAAAAAAGCCAAAGAATATAGCATATTATGTGCTTCCATTCTCCACTTTTATTTTTTAATATCATCTTGGCAAGTGAGAAATGAACAAATTTATTCATTTAAATGCTGTAACAATGTGAATTTAATGATATCACTTGCTGACCCATGGAAGAATATAAGTAGAGTTCTTTTTAGGGACATGACGTTGAAAGTAAGTATGGAAGTTCTTCACTGTAAGAATATGTTAGGATTCCATTTCCCTTTCTCATACCAAATAAGAATTGGTTAATCAAATCTTGGAGAGAGAAACATAAAAGGCAGGATATTCTGGGGGCCGATCATGATGTGTTCACCAATTGGGAAAATGCAGTGGAAATTTACAAATAGCTTCACCCCGCCTCTCTCATTAAAACAGATTTCTGGAAATGATGCAAGAACTTCATAACCCTGGCAGTAATGAGCAGGCATTCTGCCACAACCGGAAACTGTGTTCCAAGTCTAGTGCACTTCTTTAGACTAGTGGGGATGGACCCTAGCCTTTCTGCACAGCTGTCAGTCTTAAAGAGGCATATTTAACCTTCTCAGACCTGTACTTTTTCATTTTTGTTTCTTTTTGTGTGCGTGTGATAAGTAAGGTTGGAAGTGTTGATTTAGGAGACACAGCCAGAAAATAGGACTGTAAAACTTTGGAATTCAATATAAGACAAAAAAGCAAGTAGGTCTTGTATCAATAATTGTAATATTATAAAGGAACAGTGTACATAAATTTCTATTACTAAAAGCTGGCATTCTAAGTATAAGCCATGATATAATCCAAGAAAACAAACATAAGGCAGAATACCTAATTGCAAACCCTTTGAGCTGCACATCGCTGCTCCTACCCCATGCCCTACTTTCTCCTCTACTTTTCATGGAACCTCCTGGAATAAGTCCACATGAAATACTGTGTTGACCTCTGTTGTGTATTCCTTCCCCTGCTGAGAGTGCCAGCGTCAGGGGCTTCCTGGTCAGCAGCTTCTTTCTGCACGTCCAGAGGCGCCTTCTCTTTCCTAAAACCATAGAAAACAGCTCAGCAGCAAGACCTGACTTCTTTCTCTGTGTTTTGCTGAAGCAAGCTTCTCTCTGACTCTGTCTGGTCAGCTGTTCCAGGAAGAGAATCCCTAGGCAAGATAAAGCCTCCCTCTGAGTTTGGACGGATTGGAGGCCCTAATTTTAATCCTCAACTTCCTCAACCTGTAAACAAGTTGGCAGTCTGCTTTTAAAAATGGTCCTCTGTCATTCATTCTAGAAATATCTATGAGAATCCCTACCACTTGCCAGGCACTTAGAATTCAAAAAAACAAAACAAAACAAAAAAGGCAAAATTATGTCTTGACAGAGATAGCAAAGAAGATGTATGTAGGAAATGAACAAATTGTGACTACAATTACCCTACTGTGTGGTAAGTATCTTGAGAAGGAATAGACATTTAACCTGAGAGTAAGTGTTAACCAGGCTTAAAAAGTGCTCTAGGTAGCAAAAACAGGGATGTGTTCAATGCAGAATTACTAAGTTGGCAAGAAAAGAGTGGAAAAATATTAGAAAGGTAGGCAAGGGCTACATCATGGTACAGGCTGTGAG
The DNA here is from genome assembly GCA_004025085.1 of Thryonomys swinderianus. Classification (NCBI taxonomy): domain Eukaryota; kingdom Metazoa; phylum Chordata; class Mammalia; order Rodentia; family Thryonomyidae; genus Thryonomys; species Thryonomys swinderianus. The sequence continues at coordinate 24,005 of PVIC010000169.1, forward strand.
CTGTATTAAAATTATGGAAGAAGGAAAGGTCATGGAGGCATTTTAAGTAGGAAAGTAAAACAAGATACAGTTTTTGAGTGGGGCAGACTAAAGGTCCAGTGGAGAAGACAGATAAAAATAGTTCAGGTATAGATAGGTAAAAAGTGGCATGCCTTTGATCAGGGGACGGGGCTGCATATTCATGATGTTAGGGTGCCCGCAAGCTAGAATCACGATGACTGCTAGGTTGTGTGGCTAAGCTTAGCATTTCTCATCCATTTTCTGATTCATGAAACTGAGTAAATAGTGATGCAGTAGGAATAGCTTTTGTGGCAAAAATCAGAAGTCTGTTTCGGGATGTTAAATTTATGATGTGACAAGAGGATGAAGTGGAGTTATTTTTGGCAGGAACTTTTGATTCCAAAAGAACGTGTGTATCAGAGTATCACACATTTACAAATAATATTCAGTGTATCCAAAGATAATAGCAATTTCATTTTCTCTTTTAAACAGTCTGTGTAGAAATTCATTAAATTTATTCTACATCATCACATAGGTCTGTGAATAATAATTTTTCTTCAGAAAGTACTTTTTCCTGGGTACTTTCCATATATGACCCCATTTAATCACTTATACCTTTCTGTTAAGTGTATGTTATGGTTCCTACTTTAAATAATAGAAAACTAAGTCTCATAAAATTAGGCTTCATATTGCCCCATAAAAGTGGCAGAGATAGGATTTGAACCTGAGTCCACCTGATGACAACTCCATGTTCTTAAGCAACATGTAATAGTGCCTTAGGAGCAGAAAAAAAGAAAATCCTAGGCTTCTCCTTGTGACAAACAGTGAATTAATTTGCGTTGGCCACCGGAAGGGTGAAGTCAGTGCATTATAATGACAGAAGACGAGAGATGATCTATGGGACAAACTCCAGCCTGTTACTGGATATAGACTTAGTCACTGTCAGAATCATAAGCAGGCCAAGATGTAAGGACCCCTTGGCTGCAATTCTGAGGGACTGGTGGCAACCCAGCGTGGTAAATCTGAGGCCTCGCTGCTCCATGGCGGTGGCAGCGTGGGACGTGTGCATGCTGATTTACAGGAAGAGGTTTAATGTTCTCTGTGCTATAAAATGTGGGCACACACCAACACTGAAAATTGAAACACACAAATACTCTCTAGCTTTGTGACTTGTAGTGTTTTCTTCTTCCAAACAGAGCTTTGCCAGATTGAGAAAAGAAAGCCAAGGAGTGGTGGGGACCACAGCGGACCCTGACTCTGTGCGTAACTCTGTCCGTGAACAGGAAGCTGTGGCTTTTCCTCTGGTCAGGAATTAGCGTAGGGGGCTTGCTAAGTGGCATTCATATACTCTCCTTTTGAGATAAGGAATCCAGAAAACACACTCTCTGTCGTCAGGCACTGTCTCTAATATGGATGATTTCTCACTTTATATTTGAGAATCAAGATGCAAGCCCTTTAATACACCACGTTCTCACAGAGAAGCATCAAGATTGTAGAAACATCCTTACCATGCTGAGTCCAAAGACTGTTTCACACTTGTTCTCAGATTGATTTTTCCACCTCAGGATTAATTTTCTGACAGAATCACTGACAAGCTTGATCTTGAGAATATTAAACCAAGGTAACCTGTTTGCTTCCCCACCCACACCTACCCCGAGGTTTTCAAGTAAAGTTTAAAACCAGAATTCATTCCCGGTGAGCCAAATGCATCGAAGCACTTTTCAAATCAATAGGCAGCTTGATTTCTCCATATTGCAAAACATTATGCCCCCTCTAAATTCTCATCAGAGGCAACATGGAAATTAATGAGACCTTTAGGTTAGCCTTTCAAGCTCAGCCTTATTTTATAGCTTTACCTTGCCTTTTTGACACCCTGATCCTGCCTGGCCACCAGCAGCATTTCACGTTGCAGTGCACTTTAATTTTGCAGTTTTCTTAGTCTTCCTTGGAAACTGGCAGCTTATTAATCTCAATAACAGAGCTGCTCAATAGGCAAGTTCACCAATGAGAAACTAGACTGTGTCTTTTTCCCCCCTTGGCAGTTGGAAAGAAGGGGGTTGGTGGTTGGATAGAGGCAAGGGGGTGGCAGAGAACAAGCCAGTGAGGAGGGGCGACTCACACCCCAAATCACTTTCTGACAATTGGCAGGGAAATAAAGAGAGCCTGGTCTAATCCACTGCTCTGCAATTTATGGCTTGTGGTGTTAAACACACTCGAGCCCATTAATAAGAAAATAAATAAAGTGTTGTGGCACGTGTGCAAATTACAAGCTGCATTAAGAAAGAAACAAGCATTACATCTTATTCAACACCGCTGCAGCCTCCTCCTGGCATGGTTTGCTGAATTGGAGGCAAACCTTGAAGACAGAGGGACCCAAACGGGAGCTGTCCTCTAAACACCCAAAATCTCCTTTGTAAAATTAAAAATCTGGGAATTCCATTACAACTTTGGAGCCTTGCACGTCTTACTTGCCAGTTGTTGCAGGTAAGACTCCAGGTAGAAAGTTTTTTTTTTTTTTTTTTTTTAAACAAATCCGTTCCTTCGTACCCTGTACCATGTGGACCCAGTTATGAATGGAGGCCACCTCGTGGCCATGCCTTGGAAGAGCAAGGTTGCACCCAGAGTCTGTAAACGTGGAAGACTGCTGGGTTAAGATCACAGTTGAAAAAGTCAGATATATCCATCTCTGTCTGTGCTTTTACCCATTCAGCTAATATCAACTGTCATTCCCTTGGGGCATTTCCTGATGTCTTCCCAGGGGATATTTTATCTGGCTCAGCCGGGGGAGACTTGATGAAGCACACTCTTTTTCTAATTCTGGCTCCTCATCATTTCTTTCTTTTCACAGAAGCCAGATAAGGTGTCCGTGGTTCTTCTAGGCGGGGGGAATAACTCCACAACTCTTCTGAAGGATTCTTTGATTTATTACTTTCAGCCTCACTTGCCTTTGTGAGGTAGGAATCTTGTGTCCTGGAATTGTAGTCCATCCCCTTGTCTCAGCCATTTTGCCCACCTGGACCTTGCATAGTTCAGATTGTAGGAGAGGGTTACAGGAACTTTCCTCTGACAGCTTTATTACATCCAAAACCCACCAAACAATTTGAGGCTGTTTTCAAATATTCTTTTTGGAGCTTATGGCAATGCCAAACACAAAAGGTCCTCCTCAAAATTGTGTCCTTTTAAGGTCTTTCTTAGAATCTTCTTTTGCTCAGGATAATTGCTTAGGAGTCAGCCAATGGCCCCACTTTCTGCCATCACCTTAACTGTGAGTGCCCTACATTTCCGAGGAGAGCAAGCAACATTTTTCCTATTTGTTAAATTGTATTGAAATTGTATTTCAATCCGTAAGAGCTTTGGCTGTGTATAAGCATCCATGAGTCCGCTTCTGACAATTAGTCCGCCTGCAAAGCTGTTGCACACCACTGATACAATGTTTAGAATCATATTTATTAAATTATTGGAGCAATTGGATTAGAAATCGTGCACGAAGGGAAGGTGGGAAATGTTGCCTTTGTTGGCTTGGTATGTTCTCAGAGAGGGATTTAAAAAGGGAAGCTTCATCTTACTGACTTTTTAATTTCTTCACTCAGTCTCTCCCTGCTATACTTGGGAAGACATGATAAGAAGGCACGGGGAGATATTAGGCCCATTTAAGCAGTTGGTTGGACCCCAAGGAAATCTCCTTTGCCCCATTCCCATCTCCACCAGCTCATTAAAATGAAAGGAGAAATTTATAACCCCCATAAGAAGGAGTTGGTGCTGTGTATGCACATGTGTGTGTTTTCTGTTCATATACTCAGTTCACTCGTGTGCTTTCCTCTCTTGTGTATTGTGCAGTGTTGAGCTGAGGACAAAGGGTGCGTGGATCTTCCTCTTCAGAGTTTACACCTCAGAATCCATATGACAGAGAAAATCTTCCCCTTCCCAAAAACCACTGAACATGTTTGAGGGTTTTAGTTTTAGACAGAATCAGCTCTGAAATGACTACTTTGTGCCAAGTGCTGTGCTAGGTACTTTACATCCTATTAACTTGAATAAGGCCCTGTGGGACAAGTGTTACTGTCCCCTGTCATGTTAGGAAAAATGAAAGTTGGAGAGAGGGAAGTTCTGAGAAACAGACAAGGCCCTCGTGGGTTTGGGCCCAGGTACTTAAACTTAGGCACTGGGACTGTCTCTCAACCCAGTTTTTCTGTTTTCCAGTATATTACACAAGTCTCTTTTATGTGACATGCTTAGGAGATTAGTGGGCTCCATTGTCATAGTTTAGAGACCCAAAAGAGATAAGCTCTTCTTACCGGCTTTTCCTCAACAGTCCTTTGATGGAGGCCCCAAGAGCCCAGCTCTGTTACATGACCATCATCAACCCACAGCTGAGGCTTAAAGATTACACTGATAGGCCAGGCCTGGATCACAAGCCCACACAGGATCTGACTGGAGAAAGAGGAGCCTTGGCCCATAATCAAATATGGTGCTGTTAAGAGACCATAAAGTTGGAGCCTAACAGGCAAAATCCATAGACCAAGTGAAGTCGAACTCAGTGCGAGTTTTCCACAGCCCATCTGTCTTCCCTTACCACCTTATAATGATTTTCTCCTCTGGGCAGGCACAGGCCTGGCCAGGGTGGGAAGTGGGGGAATTTCAGAGTGCTGAGCTCACTCACTTGCCTGGACACAGAAGAGGGGTTTACAAGTGATTCCAACAAGAACTGGGAAAGATGAGTTCCACTGACTCCCTCCCTCCCACCCCCTTCTGATTCATCGCCCTCTCTGGTTCACTTCTCAAACATCTCACAACTTTACCTTTGAGTTCACTCTGGCCACTTAATGCATTTTAACTTTTATTAGTCTCCTGATGTCTCTTTTAAGCTATCATCTTCTTTCCTGCAAAAGTGCTTGGATTCCACATTTTCTAATTAAAACATGCTCATTTATTGTCTTACTAACCAGTGCTCTTTATGAGAGCTCGTGATGAGAAAGTTAACTCAAAACATCTCAATGCGTCTCCTCTCTCCTGGAAATGGCTGGAGAAGCAGTTTTACCTTTAGAAAGCTGAATTACTTTGAACAGTTTTGGGCTTTACTTTTTAATAAATCCATGAATGGGACACATTTAATTCTATGCTTCAAACTTACATTATTCTCAGCAGCGCATTTTATCCTCCTTGTAAAAATTTTGAGGAGGATACTTTCCAGAATCGATCAGCTAGTTCCCTATTGGATCCCTATTATAATCCAGGCACAAGTCAAAATAGTTCAACATTTAATTAGACAAAAGCTTTCACTCTAAAATAAAATATGCCGCAATGTTAATAATGATGCCCACTGATATTTATACCCCTGTGAATTAATTTGATATTACCTGAAGTAATGAGGCTCTCTGTGGCAAGGGGAAAAGATAGCATGCATACATTTAAGCCCTTTGAGAATTCAGTGATGTTGTGTGGGGTGGCAACATCATGGGTGGTCAGTGGAGGCTGCAAGGGTGTGGTCACTGTGCGCCCAGCCACACTTGCCTTCTAAATTGTCACCACTGTTTGCCTTTGGAAATAAAAGTAATCCTAATCTGGGGGCCTCTTCATGTCCTGCCTGTAGTGTGTGTCTTCAAATTCATAATGCTGTTCACATCAGGCGGGCTGGGTGGCTGTGGAGCATTCCTCACAGAGCAAGAGCCACAGATCTATTTCAGAGGAAGGGCTGTGAGGTTGGGGATGAAGATGAAGGTGAGGATAGAGATGGACAGACAGAGGGGAAGAAAGGCAGGTCCTGACAAGGAAGTGGAACTAAGCAGATGCTCTCTCCTGGAACACTGGTCCTGTGATTCTAACCTCTATGTCAGAAGACAGACTAGGGAAGGAATCAAGGTTAACATGACTCTAGGTCATAACAGAAGAAGGGCATCACTGACAGTAGGCAGAATTTTCGAACTGGAAACCATTTCGAGATCCCCTCGTGTGGCCCAATGTCTTGGCTTACAGTTGAGGACAATGAGAGCCAGAAAGGTCTCTGCCTGAGCAATCTCCCCCTCAGAATGTCTGTGAGGGGCTGGGAGGGGGCCCCTGGCTCAAGGCCCTCCCTGCTGCCCACACAAATAGCCTGTTTCTCCTAGAGTCTTTGTCTCCACTTCTGCAAAGGAAAGGGGGAGAACTTAAGGCAAAGAATTAGAGCACAGTTGTGACAGATTTGGTTTTTTCTGTTACTGAATTACAAAATATAGGTAGTGCATTCTCTTGGTAAAAGTATTCAGTGATTGGAAAGATAGAAAATAGAAATAGTCCCCACTTCCCAATTTATTTTTCCAGGAAATATCACTTGAAGGTTTATTATTTTAAGCTTCCAGAACGTTTATGGATGTCTGAGCATACTTTTTTTAAGTTTAATATAAATGGAATCATATACATACCATTTGGTGACTTCCTTTTATAACTTAATGAGATATTGTGGAAATCTTTTCAGGTAATTTCATGTAAACCTACTTCAATTTTTTAAGTGCGCAGTATTCCATAAAGACATAATTTATTTAACCAGTGCCTTCTTGATAGACGTTTAGAATGCTTTCAGGTTTTTATTACTACAAACAAACCTATAATAATGAAGAGTGTGTTTGTATGCGTGTGTGTATATGTATCTTTGCATACTTACATGATTATGTTTTAAAGTTAAATTCCTGGAAGTGAAATCACCTTATCAAATTGTGTCCATCTCAATTTAAATGGTACACGTCTGTTTCTTCCTCTGTTTAATGATTTCCATTTCTTTGATGGTTTTCAAATAAGAGCTCCCCAGGTTGTGGCGTTGGATTTTAGATATAAAAAGGAGAAGATTTGCCCATCTCAGGGAAAAAGATACTGAGTGACCTTCATATACCCTTGAAATGGCAAAACTTCCTGATGCCCCCTCCTCACAGATGCTAGGCAAGTGCTGTCCCGGGATGGTGCACTCCAGCGCTTTTGTACATGCAGGGACAGCATGGAGAGAAGAGAGCTGGGCAGGTCGGGATGTGGCGCTCACTCACACACCTTCAGTCTCACTTGAGGGCCCTTTCTCCTTATTCAGCACCATTGTCACATGCTCTTTGTGATTCCAAGTGCCTAAGCTTTGCTACCTTTGGTTGTCCCATTTCTAGTTTGCCAGTGTTTAAATTTACCTTTCTCTCTGTCTGCCTTGCCTCCATCTACCTAATGGGGATGAGTTTCTGATTTCCCTGGGAGAAATGCCTCGCACAGCGGCTTTATTGTTCTCACCCTTAAGGGGAGCCTCGCGATCAGGCAAGAGAGATGGCTTCTTCAGTGAAATGAGTATGTGAGGGCTCTGTCAATAAGACACCCTCGGGCCAAACTTATAAAACTACTTTATCTGAAACTTCAATTTTATGCTAAAGAAGGATTTCGGTACTTCCCACCTCCCGTTAGTAATCCCATTACCAGCTGTGTTCCTAGAACTCCATCAGATTCAGCCAAGATCGTGAAGCCCTGGGAGTGAGTGACTTAGCTCCATGCAGGGCTCCAAGAGTAAGCGCAAAGGAGAGGTGCCCTGTCCACGCGAATCCCAGTCTGGTGGGAGGAAGGCAAATCATTTTCTGAATATGGAGGGATGTAGGTCGACTTGAGCTCAGGGGACTCCGGGAGTGCAAGGCAATGTGGGCACCGGGTCAGGGAGGCTTGCTTGTGGAAATAGTGTCTGATACCCCCGTGGTAGAACAAGATGCCATCCCACCCCAAAGGCACTCCACACAGAGGCTAGAGAACAAGAACAGGCCACAAAAGCAAGCCCATGCGAGCATTCTGGATCTAGTGGGCTAGGTCTCAGGGATGACACTGCATGCCAGGGACACTTTCGAGGCCAAACACCCTGTGATTCATTCTGTGTGGTGTAAGGAGTCTATGAAGGCATGTGTCTTAGTCACTTTCTCCTTGCTGAGATATAATACTCAACACCTGAAATTTAAAGGAGAGGACTCTTCTGTCTCATGGTTCCAGCCCAGTCAGCCAGCTCCATGGAAAACTGCAGGGTGGAAGGCTGCCCCAGAGGAAGGCTGCCCCTGACTTGGTGTTCCGGAAGCAAAAGGAAGGGAGGAGAGATATTCCCTTCCGGGTCACGCCCCCAGTACCATCTCCTCAAATGAGACCCCTCCCCCTCACAGCCAGTCAGCTATATCTCCTCCCAGGTTCAGCCACCTTCCAAAAGCTACCCCTGTGAGCACAGGAGGCCTTTAGGAGACATTCTCTGTCAAAACCATAACACATTATGTTCAGATTTACCAGGAAAAAAAGTCCTTGGTTGAAAGGAACAAATAGTACATTGCAGTTTAACCAGTGGATTCCATGTTTAATTACGGAAAGCAGGAGGAAAGGAGGGATCAGGGGGAGAGAGGAAAGAAACAGTGTGTGATTCATTGATAATTATGTCTAACCCAGTAACAGCCAACATTTATTGAGAGTTTACTAATGTCAAGTACGATGTGACCCATACAATATCCCTAATGGTATTTTCGCTCATTTTTATCTGCTGTATATGAGGAAACCCAGATTCAGCAGCATCAAATTATTCACCTAGGGCTGCACATGTTACCAGTGGGGCAGTCAGACTCCAAATCCCTCATGCCACCAAAAATTGACATCTACACCACCTCCCTGTCCAGTCTCCTGCAATCAACAGCTGACCCTGGCCTCCCTCTTTCCTTGTTCCCTGCCTTTCTCTCACAGTTCTTCGCCTTTCCCCCACTTCCTTCTGTAAAAATGCAGGCACTGCTTTGTTTTCTACAAAACCACTCTTCTCAAGCCAAACCTCAGAGTTAGAAAGGACCCCAGTTTGCGTCCAAGTATTTGAGGTATCGGCAAAGGCCAAATCCCCCACCAGATTTGACTCACCTTTAGGTTTTATTTAATTCTGCCCCTTGTAAAGAAAATGCCTGAAGGCAGCACCTGCCTTGTAGTCTAACATACTGCCTCACTGTCAGGCAGTTTTCAATTCACCATGGCTAGGCATGTCCACCTGCATCTCTGTCAGACTTCCAAGATGGCAATGACAAGCTTTTCGGCTACTTAAGGCAGGCAGGCGTGACAGTTTTCCTTGACACTTGCATTTTTAAGAGGTCTTGCCTGGGGGCCCTAGGAAACCCAGCGTCTTGAAGAAACCAGAAAACTTTCAAAGAAGCCAAGCTTTCTGAGCCTTCCTCCTTGGGACTTGTTTTGTGACAGGCATGTGGGATCTGCTTAAGAGTATAGTAAGTGCCATGGTCATATTTACATTTTGATGCTAAGTGAGGGTTGCCTTATTTAGTGGTGTTTTGTGACAACTGAAATGTATGGATCTGTCCTGTGTCGACAGTGGATGTGTGGCTGGCCTACAAACACACTTAGATGGCACACTTCTGCAAAGAATTAATTTCTGAGTGTCTCACAGATACATGTCGGCAGGCACATGTGTCACAGAGGTTGCTATAAAGCTTAATTAATATCCCCGAAGAGCTCTTATATCATCTCATGAAGAGTGCCACATAAGAAGAAAATATTATACCTACGATTATCACACACATAAAGTAATGTGGGTAAATAAGCTGACAGGACTTCTTTTGTTTCCTCATGCTTTCTGAGGGTCTGATGTAACCTAACGGTGGTTATCTAAAGTTAACCACCGTTTTATGAGTTCAAAAGGGCAACATCCCCCGAGCGTGGATGTCAGAAAACCCTGTACATTACAACTATCAAAGGTGCAAGTCAGTCTGGGGAATGTACCTCACTAGCCTCGCATGTGCAGAGCTCTGGATTTCTGGCCCTGCATAGCAGAACAACAAACAAAACTGCCAAACATACAGTTCACAAAAATGAGTAGAAGTTTTCTGCTTTTTTTTTTCTTTTGTTTCCTTTTACATCTGCCAAGCCCCCTTCTAAGATTGTCATGATGCGTTAAACAATGGCTGGTAGCTGTCTTAGTCCATTTCCACTCCTGTGAAGGGACACCGGAATCTAAGTAGCTTACGATGAGGAACCCAGCACCTGGGAGAATGGTTTGACTGACCCACCATTTGTGAGGGCAAAGTCCTCCTCACCTAATCATCTCTTAAGGTCCCACCTATTACAGGTGGTACAGTGGCAGCTAGATTAGAGCAAGTATTCGAAAAGGGACACATTTAAATCCTAGCAGCAGCTATGGGAGAATTCAAATAAATCAGTTTTGCTTCTTTTTCTAAGTCTGAAGAAATCTTATAAAATAGTTTATCTGTCACATTTGATTTTTATAGCATAGATATTACTTCCTTTCCTTGTTTTTCCTCCCTTCCTTTCCTCATTTCTTTGTTTTTCCCTTCCTCTTCCCTCCTTTTCCACTCCCCTTCCTTCCTCCAGCCCACTAAATGCATTTGTAGGGCCTACAGCACTAGGGTTTTGGGATTCATTGTTTTGTTTTTCTTTTCTTTCTGGGCCTTAGCGTGCTTTTGTGGAACAGAGAGAAATGAATTAAAAGAAAGAATAACACAGAATTCCAGTTTTAAAACTGGAAAACAGGCACTGACAGAACATATGGTCATATCAGTAAGTGGAAGGACAAATTTGGTGGAGTACTAGAATTTTAGGATATGTAATTATTAAAGCCTCGTGAAGATGTGCAGTAGTCTCCTGAATTTTATAACTCCAGTAGTATCTCCTAAGTATTATGAGCTCTTTCTTTACCTAAAGCTAGTAATATAAAAAAAAATGTCCAGCTATCCAAACAGTGCACTGCAGGATATTATATTTCATCTCTCTGATCTCATGGGCAAAAGAAGGAAGCCTAGAATTTCTTCAAATCCTTACTAGGAAGGGCCTTGCAGTTTTGCTTTCTGAAATCAAATGTAACTTTTTTCTCTGTCTGAACTTTTCAAAGCCATTCACACCCAGTTGGACTCATTCATTAGATTCGGCAATTTGTGGGGATGGTGAAGAAGGGCTGTTTGTGAGGCAGCCCTGTCCCCACCCTGACCGTGAAACTCTTCTTGTGACAGTGGCATGGGTAGGCATCTTTGCTGCCATGCACACTTCCCTCACTTCTCACTAAAACCTGTTTCCCGAAACAACTGGCTGACTCAGGTGTGTTCAAAGATTTTGCTCTTTTTGCTGCTGACGTCACCTGGCTCTTTGGTGGTGGTTCTTGATTTTGTTACTCGGTACACTTTGTCTTATCCCTATTTTTTATTTTTGTACTAGTTCATGTTTGCAGTTCACAATACCTAGATCCGTTATGTGGCATTCATACATGTCCATAACACCTCTTAATTCTTTTTTTCTGAAGAGATAAAAAACCTTTTTGTCATGCAGCGTGGACAATGTATTTAAAAGTATATTTTCATTTGGTAGAATTATCTTATGTGTTGCCTGTGGTTTTTGGCCTGTTATTCTGGCAGTTCATCTGATGTATGATAATTACTTGATAAGGTGAATAAATGAATCTGATGCTGGCAAAAAGGGAGGCTGGAGGAGGAGGAGAAGGAAAAAAAGAACTGAGATGGGTTATGTACCAATTCCCATAATGACTATAGTAATTACGTATTCAAACATATACTAATAAAAATTTCAAAATATTTAAAAATTTTAAAAAAGAAATTATTTCCTCTCCTCCTTATTCCCCCATTCTCCTTCTATCCATCTCTTTCTCCCTTTCTTCTTTGGAAAAGATCCATCTCCCTGTGTCCTAGGGCATGGGCAAGGTAAAAGGAGACTGGCAAAAAGTAGTGCCAGCTAGAATCTGACTTTGTGGAAAGGTTCAGTGTTGATCTCCATTTTTTAAAATTTATTGAGTTTATTGGTACATTTTAAATATATCATGATAGCATTCATCACTGGGAGTTTGTTTCTGTATATAATGTATCTTGCTTCTTATTTTTTCCCATCATATCCTATATTGAGAAAAGAAGTTGAAGTTCCTCAAAAAGTAAAATGCAGAACTGCTCTATGATCCAACAAGTCTTCTCCAAGGTTGAGTCCCCCCAAAAATTGAAAGCAAGTATGCAGAGCAGTATTTGTACACAAATGTCCATGGCAGCACTGTTCACACTAGCCAAAAGGTGGAAATAAACCAAATTTCAACCCATGGATGAATGGAGGAAAACAAATGGTGTCTATATACTATGGAAGTCCTCAGGCATGAAAGAAACAAGCACAAAGTACTAATACCTGCCACAGTAAGGACGCACTTAAAAACTTAGGAAAAGTCAGATTAAAAAGGTCATGTGTTATAGTAGGCATGATGATGTACAACTGTAATTCCAGTACACTGGAAGGCTGAGGTAGGAGGATCACAAGTCCATTTTTTAAAAGATCTTTTTTGGGGCCAGAGATTTAGCTCAGTGGTTCTAGCACCTGCCTACCAAGCACAAGGTCCCTGGTTCAATCCCTGGTAACCACATACAAAAATACTGGGTGTGGTGACTCACGCCCACCAGCAATCAGTACCACATACCACAGTGCCAGGTGTGGTGGCTCACACCTGTAATCCCAACACCTGGGAGGCAGAGACAGGAGGATTGCTGAGTTTGAGGTTTGCCTAGGTTACATAGTGAGCTTAGGGTCAGCCTGAACTACGAAGTGAAAACCTGTCTCAAAAAAAAAAAATCTTCTCTAAAAAAGAAAAAAAAAAGAACTTTTAAAAGGCCTAGGGATATATGGCTTAATGCAAAAGCCCTGGGTACTAAAAACAGAAATCATCTGGGGGCTGGGGATTTAGCTCAAGTGGTTCCACACCTACCTTGGAAGCCCAAGGGCCAGAGTACAATCCCTGGTACCACAAAAAAAAAAATTGTTTACTTATGAGTTCATTTATATGAAACATCTCAAGCAGGTAAATCCACAAAAGCAGAAGCCAGATGTGTGGCTTCTGGGATCTGTTAGGTGCAGGAATGGGAATGACCCCTCCACAACATGGATTTGAGGGAAGGATGGTGAAAATGTTTTGAAACTAAGAAGTGGTCATTATAACAACTAAGGGCCTCTCAGTTGTCTGCTTAAATGTAACTTATTTCATGATATGTGAAAATTTTTATCTCTACTGTTTTTATATTAACTAATGAATTTAAAAAAACACACAGCTAGAGAATCAACATGCCTTTCTCAGGTAAAAGGTCTCTCCAGGGAGAGAGGCAGTAAGATTTTTATGCTAGATAATCAGTCTCTTGCTCCTGGCTTTTCCAAACAAAAGATGCGAGGGGGGAAAAAAATGTTCTTTCCCAAAACATGCCTTAGAATGGTTTACTTTGAAGGCACATGTCGGTTAACTTCAAGGTCAAAACACCAAATACCCTGTGACCATTTCAGGCCGGTGCATGGGTCAGGCATGCGCAGTGCTTACATTGAAAAGGTTATCGATACCTTTCTCATTCAGCACCGCACTAAGTGCAACCCCTCTGCTTCTCAGGACATCCTTGAAGCTCTGAAGATAAGGTAATAGAGAAAGGGATATCGGGCAGGGCTTCTTTGTTACACAGGTGAGGAAAACAAGAGACAGATAAATGAATCTTTTTCTGGGTGGAGGAGGAGGCCAAATGTATAACTTTTTGGAGATGAAAATCACTCTGATCCTGGTCTTTTGAAAGTGATTTGTATTAGAAAATGTACCATGAAATCTTCATGTTTGCAGAGATACCAAAGCTCTGAAGATAAACCACTCTGTATGTGGGCAGAAAAATGACAGATAAGGAGCAGGCGCAGTTACCAAAACTTCTTCCAGACTTAAAGGAAGATTATCTCTGAGCTCCCAGTTACTCATGAGGATCTGGCCCAGAGCTTAACATAAACCAGTGCTTGAATGTATGCGGCCATTGGGTTGCTGGGGAAAGAAAGGAAGGAACAGAGCTACAGAATGAAAAACAGCTTTGAGCATCTTATTCTTAAACATAGGGACCTGGGGTTAGCTCAGTGGTGCCATGCCTGCCTGGAAAGCACAAGGTCCCCAGTTTGATCCCTGGTTCCAGGGGGAAAAAAAATTAAGAATGCATCACCTACTGTTTTCCAGAGCCTTGGGTGCCCACAATGGAAACAATCAACATGTTTATGGCTGACATTCCTCAAAAATAACAGAAAACTATGAAATTCCAATTTATAAAAGATGAAGAAAAAGAGAATCTCACGAAACAGACCCAAAGGCTCCTCAGAATAGAAAGATGGAAGTTTCTCAGAGGATTTTAAGGAAAGAGAAACCCAAAAAGAAAAAAAAAAACAAGAAGAAGAAGAAAGAAAGAAAGAAAGAAAGAAAGAAAGAAAGAAAGAAAGAAAGAAAGAAAGAAAGAAAGAAAGAAAGAAAGAAAGAAAGAAAGAAAGAAAGAAAGAAAGAAAGAAAGAAAACTGGGCACGGGAATAATGAGAATATGGTCTTGTTTACCATAATGTTAAAAATCTAAGAGACAGTGTGGCCCTTAAAGAGACCACTACAAGACCAATAAATAGAATTGTTGCATCTGGGAGCAGAGAGAAAAAATTTAAATTCATTGTCTCTTACAAGAATTATAAAATAATCTTTCAAGGTCTGTATTTGGTTGATGCCTTTTATTGACTTATTGAAAATTAATGGAGGGCCCAGAGATTTAGCTCAGTGGTTCCGGCACCTGCCTAGCAAGCACAAGGTCCTGCAGTACCACATATGACAATGACAGGTGTGGTGGTTTACACCTGTAATCCCAGCACTTGGGAAGCAAAGGCAGGAGGATTGCTAAGTTTGAGGCTTGCCTGGGCTACACAGTGAGCTCAGGGCCAGTCTAAACTGCAAAGCAAGATCCTGCCTAAAAAAAAAGAAAAAAAGAAATTTAATGGAGCATCAAACCTATATAGATTCTTCTCAGCCAGGGGTATGGTGATGAGGAACAATGTAGAACTTTTCCTCAGTTTGCACATGCCTCAGGGAAAGCAGATGGTAAAGAAGGACTGAGGAAGATAGCTATGGAAAGGGACTTGTCGGGATGAGTTGTCCCAAGGGTAGGACTTTCTACCTCATCCTCCGCATCAGCCCAGAATAAAGGCCAATCAAGGAAGCCTTTCTGAGGGGAGAATTAAAAGGCCTAAGGGAACAAAAATCCCTACAAAGATTATTCTGGAACCAGGAAACCCAGTGTAACAAGCCTGATGTGGGAAGGATCTTAGCTTCTGTGTGTGTGTATGTGTGTGTGTGTGTGTGTGTGTGTGTGTGTTAGTGATACTAGGGGTTGAAACCAGGGCCTTTCCATGAGCTACATTCCCAGCCCATTTTTCCTTTTTCCAACTTTGAGACAGGACCTCATAGGGTCACTAAATAGACAAGACTAGGCTTGAACTTGAGATCCTCCTGCCTCAGCCTTCTAGAGAGCTGGTATTGCAGGTATGAGCCAACACCGTGCCCAGTTATGAGGCTGGGCCTCTTTAAGGGATAGCACAAAGTCTGGCAGAATTGTCAGGAGCAGAGCCTGTGGAGGCTAAAAACAGATGGCATAGATCATTATGTGATGCCTTGTAGGACATAGTGAGAAGCTCAATGGTCTTTGAGCATAAAGGAATTAGAAGATTTTAAGCGGGTGAGTATTATGATTTGATTTCTGTTTAGACAATGGTTGGTTCCTGTGTATATGGTGGCTAGAAAGGGCAAAAGTGGAAATAGGGGAGCCCTTCTGTCAGACTGGCTTTGAGCTGAGGATGGTGGCCTTGCCCCGGGCTCCACTGGGACCAGCCCAGCCCATGACTGGTGTCCGTGCAGTGCAGAGGTCCAGCCCCATTGGAACAGAGGCCCAGCCCCCTGGAGCAGAGCACCCCGCAGCCCAGGAGACGGCGGCAGCCTGGTGCAGCAGGGGCATAGTACAACCGGTCCCACCACCCACCTGCTTCCTCGGCCTCTGGGGTATTCCCAAGGGTGCTTCCTTATCAGCTCCCCACATGCAGATTTCTTCTTGCCGGGTCTGCTTTGTGGGGAACAGTGTTTGCACAACCAGATAAGCAGTAGCTTCTGTCAGCGTAAAGCCTGGAGAAGGGAAGTTAGGAGTGAAAATCTAGAATTGTCTTTTGGTCGTGTTAAATCTGAGATGTCTAACTATATCCAAATGTGGGTACAGCGACAGGTGCAAAGTGGAGCATGCATACAATGCTTTGAGCAAAAGTGAAACCCTCAAGGTAGAGAAAATAAAATAAAATAGACTATGTCTTTATTTCCTCTGCTCTTATATGGAAGTAGGGAGACAGGGCTTCACCGTGTAGTGCAGGATGGCCTTACACCCATGATCTTCCTGCTTCAGTCTCTACCACCCACCCCTCCCCAGTGATGAGCTTGCAGATGTGCCTGGCCCTAACAGCTGTTTTGCCGGAGACCAGAACTCCATTCCCCATGAGTCTCTTCTACCCTAGGCCTTTCTCACATGGAGTCTCCCGAACTGTGCTTCCTAATTCAGAGAGAAGCTGTACCTAAAACCCTCTGTATGTGGTCTACACTCCACATCCTGTGCTCTCCAAGGCATGTATAACATACTCTTTTCTAATCATGCCTGCCTTAAGTTCTTGGGTGACCTTTCCAGACATGCAGCCCTTCTTTTACATCCTCAAAATTTACGTCATTCCTACCTCAGGACCTTTGCCCATGCCATTTCCTCTGCATGGCACAGTCTTTTCACCACATCTTCCATGGCTAGCTGCTTATTGCCAGATACCCACTGTTATGGTCTGAAATTTTCTCTACCTCAATCTCTTATTTTCTTCATGAGACTTCCCACCATTTGTAATTACTCCATGTAATTACATGTTACCTTACCTGAACTTGAACTTTGTTTATTTGTCCTTTGTTTATTCCTGATTAGAAATCCCCTGGAAAGAGCCAGTTGTGGTTGTACAAACCTATAATCTCAGCTACTTGGGAGGCTGAGGCAGGAAGATTACACATTCAAGGCCACCCTGACCACATAGACCCTGTCTCAAAAAAGAACTGGTGATAAAGTTTGTTATGAGGTTCAGTCCCGAGCAGGATCCTCCACTGAAAGAAAAAGAGAAAGAGGGAAGGACAGAGAAAGAGGTGGAGAGGGAAGGAAGGAAGGAAGGAAGGGAGGGAGGGAAGGAGGGAGAGAGAGAGAAAGAGAGGGAAAGAAAGAAAGAAAGAAAGAAAGAAAGAAAGAAAGAAAGAAAGAAAGAAAGAAAGAAAGAAAGAAAGAAAGAAAGAAAGAAAGAAAGAAGGAAGGAAGGAAGGAAGGAAGGAAGGAAGGAAGGAAGGAAGGAAGGAAGGAAGGAAAGAAAGGAAAGAAAGAAAGAAAGAAAGAAAGAAAGAAAGAAAGAAAGAAAGAAAGAAAGAAAGAAAGAAAGAGGAAGGAAGGAAGAAAAAGAAAGAAAGAAGGAGAAAGAGAAAAAGAAGAAAGAGAAAGAACAGAAAGAAAGAAAAGAAAGAAAGAAAGAGAGAGAGAGAGAAAGAAAGGGGGAGAAAAAGAAAAGCCTTCAGGAACATATAGATATTCACTATTGTATTTGAAACATCTTACAACATGTGATACATATCCGTGCTTTATAATTATTGACTGATTCTTCAGTTTTATTAGGCTTCATGTTTCCATTGTATTTTGCAGAAGCAGAAGTGCTGTAATGCTGGTAGGCATTAACTCTTCCTACAGGCCAGCTTCTGAGCTCCTAGTCTATTCATATTCTCTTTCAGCCCCTTCTCTTTGTTGTAGGTTCTTCTACTCTCACTTTTCTGAGGAGTCTTCTGAAGCCCGGGGAGATTAATTGGCTCTTCCAACATCATACTAGTCCTGGGAGAATTGTGATTGGAGTGCAGGTTTGCCTGGCTCCAAAACGAGTATTTATTACTCTAATTTGTTATGTCCTTTGCCAGACATTTTTTGAGTACCTAAGACAAAGACCCACCTGTAAAATTTCACTGGAGAGATGAGACAGTCCTGCAAGGGAAGTGTAATAGCATAAAGCAGAAGATGATAGAGGGACAAACCCTAAGGTTTCTTCTGACACAGAAATCCTAACTCTCTGAATGGCACAGGCAGTGAATGGGATGGGAGAAATCATCCTGCCTCTTGACTGTACCTGATGGCATACCGTCTTTTTCATCTACTTCTGGCACCAGGAAATACAAATGTAAGTCCACCTGACATGGCTGTCTCTACTCTCCCATATTACAGTGTATGCTGAATTCGTGGTCAAATTCGAAAGCAGAGTCACAAGTCTTTGTTTTGTTCCTCTACTCTATATACCAAGATCCCTACCAGTTTACATGAAAATAAGTCAACAAGATAACTCCAGGGGTAGGAAAGAAAAGATTCCTAGTATCTTCCCAGAGAGTATGACAGGGATTTGTCCACAAAATACCAGGTCTCTAATTTAGTGACCTCAAGAGAACTTGCCTGTCACACTGAGTCATATATCATTTAATGGAAGGAAGAAAAGTTTTACAACAAAAATGCTATGTTATATCACAGTGCAGCATTATTTAAATATCAAGAGTTGAAGCCCCTATTTAGAAAATGGAAGGCAATAAATTGAGTTGCTAATTAGTCCAGCTGTGAGTATTTTTGGTATGGCTGCAGATTTTGAAGTGGGCAAAATAGATAATTTTCCTGTTGTTCATGGCAAATGCAAATTTTGTGGAAGTTCCTCATGAAATGAAAGGACCAGAGATGAAAAACATTGAAAACCTATTTGTCGTTGAATCAAAATCAGCTTGAAAAAAAATCATTTTAATTAAGTTTAGGGAATTGTGATATGATATGGACTGAGTTATATAGTACTAGTTGTGTTATTGGTTGTTTGTCAAGCTTGGGAAGTAGCAATTTTTGAAATAATCAAGTTTTATTTTAAAAGTAACAGTTCAGTTTTTAACTCAAGTATGAATTCTCAACTGAAGAAAGAGAATAAGCACATCAGTAACATCACCCAACCCTTTCTTCCTACTAAAATTATTTGGAGATGGGGTGCAGAGGTGCCTGCAACACAGTGTTACCATGCTAATTAGAACTCATACATTCAACAGATATCTTCAGTGAATAGGGCACTGAGCTAGGTCAATGGCATGTAGTAAAGAGTGTGATAAACATGGTTCCTGCCTTCAGCGATTAACAGCTATATTTACTGACCATTCACAGGGTATTGTTTTAGTGCTGGGTATTTCACATAAAATAAAATGAATGTGAATTAGCCTACCGATGGCCCCCAACAAACCCATCATGTTGGTACTGTATGTCACCCTCCTAGACAAAAAAAGATAATTTTCCTAGTGTTACAAAATGGTAAGAAGAGGAGCCCAGATCCAAACCCAGTAGTCTGATGTGGATCAGAAAGCTTTTAACTGCTTCCTTAGCATGATCCTATTAGTTTTTAAAATAATTAGTAATAATGATGAGTGTTTAAGTGTAAGCAAAAAGCCTTGATTAGGAATATCAAATGTTTACTACTCTATCTCCCAGGAGTATAGACTTTTGCTTCTGTATGCTTAATATAGATACTTGATTTTTTAGACTGTGTGCATTTAACATTTGCAAACACGAAAATAAGAAGAGAATATTTAAAAGATTCCCTAGTTTCAGTCTTCAGGTACCAAGAGGAAGTTCTGTGTTGCCCTTCTCTTAACTTTCTTAACCTGGCTCCTCCTGTGTGGTCCTCTCTTTGTCTTTTTCTCCATGGCCCGTGTTTCTGTTTCTGTCTTTCTCAGGAACCCACCCATCAAATTCTCCTTCTATCATCACCATTCTTTCTCACATTGGAGAGTAGAAAAATAGTGCTGGAAAGTACAATGATTATTTAACCTCTCTCCAGCTAAATGTTTTATTATAACTCCTGAAAACCTAATTACAGTAGCTTTACATGCTACAGTACCCTTTATGGGCTGCCTCTTTATTAAACTTACTCCTTTAGAGACAATAAACCTGATGTTTCAAAGGGCATGGCCAGGCCCAGCAGAATGTGATGAAATCTCCAGTTTTCTGGTGCACACGTAATTCCCTTCAATGAGTAACCACATCCCCATTCATGGCCCATTTCTACCTTTGCCCTTTCTCTGGTTCTTTATCAAATTTCAGCCCCTGCCTGTATGATATTAAAACTCTCAGGAATTAATGGACTGTGTATCAATATTTTCATCCACATCTTTGAATTTCCATGAATTTATTTATAAGGGGGGTCAATTTTCTCTGCAAAACTCTCTGGACACCTGGCCTACCTGATAACCCGAGTGTCTCTTTTTGGATGCCTATAAGGTGTAGACGGCTCAGGATCAGCTATTCCGTGTGCTTCCAGAAAAGCAGCACATCTGCTAGTCATTAGTAGTCCCACCTAACTGTTTTGAGATAGCAGGACATGGAGGGAGGGGGGAGAGAGGGAAGGACTGAGGGAGAGGGAAGGATGGGGGGAGGGGGAGAGAGAGAGAGCGAGAGCCAGAGAGCAAGGCATCAAAGGAAGTCATGACCTTTGGCGTTTCAGCAGCACAATTATTTGTGTAGCACATTTCTCATTTGAGTCCTGCTGGGATTTCCCCCTGGGAATCAAGCCAAACCAAGAGAAATAGGGAAACTGCCTCTTAGGATCCCACTGTTTGGTTGCAAGGTGGAAAGTGGTACTTGGTGTTAAAAGGATTTTATGTGTTTGTTTGTTGCTTTGGTAGAATTTTAAGTTAATGATTGAGGTTACCTTGCAATTGACTTGACTCAGAAAAAAAAAAAGGAATAAGAAGGGAAAGAAATCACCTGTTGGGGTCTCAGATAGTTTAGGCAGCCACTATTTAAAGCCTCCACTGTACATTAGGGTCCTGTATTAACCAAGTAGAATAAAAACTCACAGCATTTTAAATTGGTGGGGCTCTTCCTGCATGGCTGCTATGCCTGAGTTTTTTTTTTTTAATGTATTAGACTTCCTTTTAAAATCTTCCATGGTTGTTTAATCAGAGAACATGCATGCCCTTAATTTGCTAAGCCAATTTGAAAGAAGAAGCCTGGGTTTCCGAGAGTCTGCCTCAAATCCACATCTTTGCTGTCATGTAGAGTACATGGGAGAATGACTGTTAGGCTGTTAGGTATGCTCTCTCAGTTTTTATTAAATGGTTCTGTTTTCACTTGAGGAAAAGTGATGACATTTACCAAAAAGATTGATAGTTTTGGGTGAAGCTATGATCACTGTATTCGTAGGAAATCCCCAGGACCCAGGGTCCAGAGCACACAGAAGGATTCTCTGTCTATCTGTGCCCCTCAGCTGGGCCCACAGGGATTTAAGCCCCACCACATGCCACAAGGCTGGGATGGGAAAGAAGCTTGCAAGCACTTCTTTTATTTTTTGTAAGGCATCAAGGACTGGTTTTCTCTATCTCTTGAAGTGTTAGCAAACTCCAAGGACAGCACTTTGGGGGCCCCTCATTTGCCTTTCCTTTCTGAGGCACAAGTGGCCAATTCGGAGAGCAATTGAGTTGTGCTTGAAAAATGTCAAGTACATTTGGAAACTACACATTTTCGCTGACGCCTGGAGTCCTGAGCTAAGCTACTTCCACGACCGACCGCTGGGAAGAAGTTCAGTTGGGGCATCAAAAATGATTCATGGGAACACAGTGCGCCAGCCCCAGAGGGGACAAGCTATCCTCATAGTAGTTCAGGAAAACATCAGAGGACTCCTAACCCTGCGTGGTCCTCCCATGACCGCTTGGCTAGACTATTACTTGTGAGCCTTGATTCATTTTATTTTATTTTGTCATATTTCATCTTACTGTTTTCCTTCGGCAGGTGTCTGAAATCCTTCGGTCGATCAAAGCCTGCATTTTTCAACTTTTTTTAAGGCAAAATTTCAAACATAAAAATGTTGGAAGAATAGCACCATAAAGGAATAACCACCTAGTTTCAACAATTGCTGTCATTTGGGCGTATTAGCTTTGTCTGTCATTTGAATGAGAGACAGAGACAGAGACAGAGACAGATCTTTTTAAATAAATTATTGAAAGTAAAGTCATTTGAAGGTTGCAAACTTCATGGCCCTTGAATCCAAATGATTCAAAACTCACATTTTTTTAGAATATACCTCCTAGCAATCTAGTATGTTCTCCGTAAATCAGACCCATTTGGGAGATACAGAAGAGGGTAGTATCTTAAATATGAATGTGTATGAGGATCACCTAGCAAGGCTTAGGCACTGATAGGCTGGCCAACCCCATCCTTCAGCCGGGATGGAGCAGAGAACATTATACTTTTTAAATAGGGCACTTAAGTGATTTGGGAAATATAATCTGAAGATCATGTCTCTATCATTTTTTTTAATTTGGTTGTTGAAGTTAATCTTCTATAGATTTGTAACACTGGGATGAAATTGCATAGTACAAGAAAGAGGATCCTACTATTTTTTTTTTTTTTTGAGACAGGCTCTCGCTTTGTAGTTCAGGCTGGCCCTGAGCTCACTGTGTAGCCCAGGCAAGCCTCAAAGTCACAGCAGTCCTCCTGCCTCTGCCTCCCAACTGCTGGAATTACAGGCATAAGCCACCATGCCCGGCACTGTGTTGTGTGGTACTGATTGCTGGTGGGCATGAGTCAACACGCCTAGTATTGTTGTATGTGGTTACTGGGTATTGAACCAGGTACCTTGTGTTTGCTAGGCAGGTGCTGGAACCACTGAATTAAATCTCTGGCATTTAAATTGATTTTGTTGGTACATTTTTATATACATTATGATCACAATCAACATTGAGAGTATATGCCAGTACCTGAAAAACTTCTCATTTTTTCCCATTCCCCTGTCCCAAGTTCCCCACTCGCTATATACATATGCTTTATTTCCTTTTTTATCATCTAATTTGTTCCTTTCCCTTCTTTACTTACCCCTACCCTCCTTTTCCCTTTGAATATTTTACTATTTCACAGTCCCTACATACATTTGAGAACTCATTTACATGTTTAGTTCCTCATACCAGAAAAAAGATATGGTATTTACACATCTATGTCCTATTTATTTCACTTATGAGGTGCATCCATTTGAATATAAAAGACTCAAGTTTATCATTCTTTATGGCAGAGTAATATTCCTTTTTAAACCCACATCTTCTTTTTTTTTTTTTTTTTTTTTTTTTGAGACAGGGTCTCGCTTTGCAGTTCAGGCTGGCTCTGCGCTCACTATGTAGTCCAGGCAAGCCTCGAACTCAGCAATCCTCCTGTCTCTGCCTCCCAAGTGCTGGGATTACAGGCGTGAGCCACCATGCCCGGCTAAACCCACATCTTTTTTATGCAGTCTCCAGTTGATGGGGGAGCCTCAATTTTTAAATTTTAAATATTAATCACCTTCTTTTAGTATTCACTTTGATCTTGGCAAGGTCATTCACTTAACAAAGATTCATTCAGTGTCCACCACATACATGGCTCAATTCTGGATGTGAGGCCACCATGTTAAATCAGGGAACATGGCTGATTATTTTAAACTTCACAGAATTGCAGTTCTGATTATGGAGACAGTCAAAAATAAGGGTGGTTATAGCAGGTAAAAGAGTAACATAAAGTACAAGGGGCCAGAAAGAGTCTCTCTGAGAAGGAAATACTAGAGCAAAGATAAGAAAGACTGAAGGAACAAGCTATACAACTATTCCCTGGCAGAGAGAACAGCAACTGCAAAGGGCTTGTGGCAGGAAGATGTAATATAGTGGAGAATAGCAAAAGGACAATGTGACAGTTATGAGGGAGGAGGAGAGAGAAGATTCAATGAGGGGGACAATCACACAGGATGTGTGCCATGAAAAAGACTTCCGATTTTATTCTAAATGCTCCTGGAACATGTGATATAATATGACTTCCTTTTTAGAGAGAAAATATACTGGACTGTTGCAAGAACAATTTTAAGGTGATCTCATATATAAGATGAAAGTCATAGCCTTCTATTTTTCTTAATAAATGAGTGTACTTAAAATGACATTAAATCCAGTGTAATCTTCATCCTACAACTATCTTGTTGTTAAAAACATTTCTATTTTCAACTTATTTATTTATCCACCAAGGTGACTGATATTGTGGACCTAGTGTCTGCACTCTAGAAATATCAAGGGAATATCAATACCAATATCTACTAACATATATATGTGTTTATGTGTATATAAAATACAGCCATGTATAATATATAGACACTTCTTTAAAGTTTGATTTTTTTTGAGATAGGGTCTCTCTATGCAATTTATGCTGGCCTTAAACTCACTATGTAGCTAAGCCTGGCCTTGAGCACATGGTGATCCTCCTGCCTCAGCCTCCCAAGTGCTATAATTACAGATATGTGCCACCATGCTCGGCTTAGACACCTTATCTATATGACATATAGATGCCTCCAGTATACAAACAGATTCATGAGTGCATGGAGTGATAAAAGAGATGTCAGGGCCCAAGTAAGTGGTTGAAAGGGGAAGGGAGTTGGCTAAGTGGACTGGATGAGAAGAAACAGATAAAAACACCCATTGAAGCATGGCCACATGTACAGGTATGTTACAGCTCATATTTTGGTGTAGCTGAAGTATAAAGGGTTTACCCTTATCCTTCACAGTAAGTGTATAAGTCAGATAACTGCAGAAGCCAAGTCCCATTGGAAATACAGTGGTCCTCTTGTAGATGTTAGGGCGTGGCCAGGAATTTGTCAGTGAGGGAACATGGAGGATGGGATTTCAGCTACACAACAGGAATGTGGGCCTGGAGCTCAGGGAGCTGTAGAAGGAGTCCTGGAGGCTCCCAATCTGTCGAGGGTGTTCATACATTTTTAAATCTTCATTAATGATTCCTTGCAATGTCTTTAAATTCCTTTTTGTTTGACTTCTTGTTTTCATTACTCATTCTTGGAGAATGGCCCAAGACGTAAATTTGATGGGATTCTAACTCCAGTGTGAGACTTACTCTCTCCCTCCAGCTTCCTGCTGTGCATATGCTCCCACTTCTTGTAAGAATGGGCCATTATTTAGTGAATTAGAAAGCTCTTTAGGTATGTGTTCGACATTTGTCAAGCTTTAAATTAAAACTCACATTTCAGGCTCCTTCTGTTGCTCTGAAGAATTAAAAATGAAAGCTGTTCATAATAGACCAAGCACTTACTATGAGAAACACTTTGGTTAAGTACTTTTCCTAAAGGATTTTGTGTTATCCTCACAACAACAGATGTGAGGGACTTTTACTACCTTCATCTTAAGGTGAGGAATTGGAGCAGGGTTAGAAAATATACCTGAGCTAACTTGTCCATGAGTAGCCCAGCTGTGCTCTAGTTCATGCCTGTCTTGCTTCCTAATGCTGCTTAAGAAGCACTGATTTCCACTAACAAAAGGCTCTTTTAAGTGATCACATTAAAAGACAGCTATTGGACATAAAATCCAAAGTTGTATTTAGAGAATCAAATTTCTAGACTTATTCAGATCATTGACCTGGTTATATTTCAAATAAAACCTAAATACCTGTTGTGTGTTTTCATATTAACAATGTGCAAGAATTCACTAATAAGGCACTCATTTTTTTCTGGCATAATCCTTGTAAAGGATTAAAAAACTCTTTAAGATTCTGTCTAAAAGTAGCCAAGATACAGATAAGAGGAATGACAGTGACCTTACCTCAAAATTTCACTGGAAAGGCCTGGGCTCCCCAGATCCAAGAGCCGTGTGTTATGGGAAAACTGCTTAGAACTTTCAGAAATGAATCAGTGTTCTAGGCCTAGCTGCTTACTAAATTCACGCTTTAGTTTTCTCATCTGTAAAAGCTGGGTAATAGCAGTACTTACCTCACAGGACCGATGCTGGTATAGCTGCAAGGAAACATTTAGAATGGTAGCTGACATGATGGAGTGGCC
Organism: Thryonomys swinderianus; assembly: GCA_004025085.1. Lineage (NCBI taxonomy): Eukaryota > Metazoa > Chordata > Mammalia > Rodentia > Thryonomyidae > Thryonomys > Thryonomys swinderianus. Next base: position 49,736 of record PVIC010000169.1, read on the forward strand.
AATAAATCTAGGCACATCTACCGAAAATGTGGGTGTAAGGAAATAGATGGAGTAACATTTTGAAATCTTAGAATTACAGCTGAGTAAAACTGCAAAATAATAAAAGAACTCCCCTCATTCATTCATTTATTCATTAAAGTCTTCCATACATTGCGCTCTGATCCAGGTACTGGAAATGTACAGTTGAAGAAGATATGGAATGAGACATGTCTCTGACTTGGGGTGCTCAAACTTGTAAGAGTCTGTTCAGTCTGTACCCTTAATGTCCTGAATATATATCTCTTAGAAAGCAAATCAGTGGAATAGTTGGTTCTGAAGAAAGAGAGTAATTGGTTGTCGGAGAACTTATGTCTTTGGAGTGATAGTCTCCTGACTCGTGGGAAAGAGTTTCATGGTTTTTTATACTCTATTGCCTTTAGGTGGTTGTTACACTGTAGCTTGGGTAGCCACGAACACCTTGTTCACCTGATAGGTGAACTAACCATGCTCGTGCAACCTAGAGGGGCGGTCTGAAGGACCAGGAAGCAGGACCGAGTTGGTGAAAATAGCACAGGACCAAAGGTCAAGAGAAAGTTAAGGGTAACGTGGAAGAGCTCACACTTTGTCAAAAGACAGAGCTGGAGGCTGAAATCCTTGGACAGTTTCTGGACTTTTCCAAACCTGGTTTTCCAGACCTAAATCAGTGATACTACAGTACTGAGTCTGTAAATAGTATGATATATCCCAGGTGGCTTTCAGTAGTATGTATCTAGTGTGTGGCAACACTAAACAACATAGTCGCCTCCATTTCTCAGACAGTCATCCAGCTTCCATATCTGTTGTGGGAGGGACATGTGCCAAAGTATAAAACAAGGCACATTTATGGAACTGGGTTGTATCCCTACGAGTGTGACCACCGGCAGGGTTAAGTCTAGAGAAGCAGCCCTCCAGGGGGCCCTCAAGGCCGGAAGCCCTCCCTGGAGTGCAGGCCGCTGACCCCACCCCTCTCTCCCACAGGCACTTCCTGTTCAAAACCTCCTCCGGAAGCACACCCCTGTTCAGCAGCTCCTCCCCGGGATACCCTCTGACCTCAGGGACTGTTTACACGCCGCCGCCCCGCCTGCTTCCCAGGAACACCTTCTCCAGGAAGGCCTTCAAGCTGAAGAAGCCCTCCAAGTACTGCAGCTGGAAATGCGCTGCTCTGTCCGCCATTGCCGCAGCCCTTCTCTTGGCTATTTTGCTGGCGTATTTCATAGGTAAGTCAAGGCCGTTTTCTTACCATTCCTGGTGGTGAGACGCAGGCCGGTGGGCTGGAATTGTGAAGTTAGAGGCCCTGTGTGGTCTGTACAGTTTCCTTGTTGGCTCCTGAAAGAGGCTCTAATGAGTGATGGATGGGAGCGATTTTTCCCTCCTGGAATCCTTTTAAATCTGAATAGTTTCTCCTTCGCGATTCTAAGTGACATTTATCAGAAGTGAAAATTGAGCATCTTCACTTATGAACTGTGAATTGTCATCCCCACAAACCTATTCCTCACTCACAGAGTAGCCTTCTAGATTTCTGCGTCCCTGAATTTTAGGAACAGGTCTGCCATCTCCAGTTCACGCAGCACTGGTTCACATGACGCGAAAACCAAAAAGATGAGGGATTAATGTGGGCTATAACATTTTGATTGGAGGGAAAGCCAGACTCACCTGCTTATGTTCAGAACTGTGCGACAGAAATAGAACTGAGTGATCAGAGCGCGTACCCATCTTTCTGTACAAAATCATGTCAGCCACAGTTGGCCTGGACCACCTCCTTCCCTTTGCCTCTGAACCCTCATCTCACCAGGTGCTGCAGAATCTCCATCAGGTTCACCTCTCATAGCAGCTGAGCTGCTGGTGACTCGGTGTGTGACTTAGGGGGCAGGTCAGTGCAGTGCCTGGAGCACCTTCCTTCCTGTGCAAGGGTGTTGGTTCACATCCATGGAACTCTGGCAAGCAGCAGCTGCCCAGAGCTCAGGGGCAGATTGCCACATGCATATGAGCTTCCTGCTCCCAGCTCCTGGCCTGATGAGGACTCTGAGCTGCTGCTCTGTCAGCCAAGGTTGCCAATGGCAGATCTCCTAGCCCAGACAGAGGCCATGGTGACGTTTGTTAAAGTTTATTTGAAACACTTGATGGTTCTGGCTTGGTTTCAGGGCAGCTATGACAGAGCTCCCTAGTTTGCCTGTGCCACGTTGCAATGCAAACCTATAAAACACCCGCTAAAAGAGGCTAACTCCGGAACAGTTCCCAATATATATGCTAAAACTCCTCCCATTTAGGAGACAAGACAAGACACCCCAACGATGCTCACTTTGCCAGCCTTCCCAGGCTCAGTGGAGGCAGGAGCTTGGGGTGGTGAGGGAGTTCTAACACTCTCTGGTGTCTGCCAGAGAAGAAACTAGTCTAGCACTTTACAGACCATTCAACTTCAGTTTGCCTCATGTCATAGCAGTGTAAGTGTATACCCCAGAAATCTGGGGTCCTGCCCAACAACGGACCAGTACGAGCCAAAAACCAGTGTATATTTTTCACTCTCCTTTATAATGTGGCTATACTTGTCTCAGTATGGAAAAATAAGCATTGTTCCTTACCAATCACATTTCTCAGAAATGTCCTTAAAAGTGAAAACATTGACACCCCAGATGAAGGTGCCGTGTTTGTCTGGAATTTTGCAAAAGCCTTTGTGCTCTAAACCTTGATGACATGAGGGCTAAGATCTGAGACTCCTTCACCCCAGATTTCAAGTTGAGTCTGTCTGTCACTTCTTGATGAACGTTGGAGTAATGGTGGGACTGGAGGAGGGAAGGACGCCTGGGCACCACCCCGAGTCATTTGACTAGAATTATTTGACTCCTGTTGTTAGAAGGAGCAAGGTAGCTGTTTGGGGACCTGGTGGAAGCAAATTGAATGTGCCCTATGGGTCTTTGGTTGATTTGGCTTTGTGTCAGAAACTTCATAAAGGGTCTCTGGGCTCACTTTTCAGGCTTAATATTCTGTTGGGCCAGTAGGCACCATGGGGAGCCGAGGTATAGAGATTGAGGCATGCCTCTCTGGCAATAGCGTCCCCAGTGTGCCTCCTACTCCTCTTGCAGGAGAGAGAGAGAGAGAGAGATGGTTAGTGCCTGATTTATTGAGCTTGATAGTTAAAATATAATAGCTTTCAGTAAGGGCGATCATATAAATGGAAAACCGTATAGTGAGAGTTTAATGTTTTAATCGGCTATGTAACTTGTAAATGATGAATTAGGAAACATATTTATCCTCAGTCTGGAGGCTACTGGAAGCTGGACCTGAGCATCTTAGCATGGTTTATTAGTTTATAATCCATCATTTCCTATTATGTATGCTTTAGGTAAGATTATGCTTTGACCCTGGAGTATTGAAAAATAGTTGATGACTCAAAATGAGTGATGTAACAGGCCGATTTACCAGAGTGACAGCACTGAATGTGCAGCTAGGGCCACTCTCAGGTCCTCTTCAGAGGCCACCGCAGGTCTGTCTGCAGTGTGGTGAGGCTCAGGACCCAGTGACCCCTTTCTCCTTAGCCTTGGAAAAAGTTGTTTGCTTGCTAAGTCTTGATTCCTAAGTACAACATGTAAGCATGGCGGTTATTTATGTGCAGAAACTCTGAAGTGTGGTAAAGGATTAATTAATGTGTATAAATCACTTTGAAGATGAAAAGCAGTATATTATTAATTACAAAGCTGCAGGGGCATAAACGGTGCATTGCAAACACAGAAGAGAGTGCTGTTGGAAGCAGCCGGTGTGCGTGCCTGCTTACAAAACAAGCTGCTGGGGAAGGACAGAAGAGCACTGAAAAACCAAGGTCCCCTTGTTAAAGAGACTGGAGCTCTTAAGACCCGAGTCCATTGTGGTTCACACATGACTCCATGTTCCCTAGAACATGACAGGCCCTGAAATTGAAACATCAGCCCCAGGACATTTATGGATAGGCAGTGGGCTCAGGCCTGCCAGGCACTGTGACAAATACATCAAATTATCTTCCTTGCATGTTCAAACCCATAGAAAGGAGGCTTTCCAGAAGTGAGCAATTTGGAATAGCTCAGCCCTGTGACAAGTTCTCCATAGATCTGGGCATGAGGGTGAGTGCAAAAGCAGGATGCCAGCCCTTGTGCAAATTGGAAGGCATGGGCCTTCACCGATGCAGGAAAAATGCCCCAGCTCCTGTTCATGCAACTGGGGTGAGAGAACTTTGATGATCTGCTCTTCTCTCAGATCCTTTCTGTGCCAACTTTTCCCAGTATACAAAAAACCCTGGAATAAAATACTCTGCATGAATAAAATAGACTGCAGGAAGTATCAGGGGACCACTTTGCGTGTCAGTCAGCCCCTGGCCCAAACAGTCCCTAGAGAATGCTGCTGTAGCATTTAGCTAGAAATACGGGAGGGTTTGCTTCTTTGCACATTGTCTCTCTTCATTTCTTTTTCTTTTGTTTTGTTTGCATTGCTAAGATTGAACACAGGGCCTTGCACATTGTATGTATGCACTCTACCACTGAGCTGTATCTTCCTTTACTTTGAGATAGGAGCTTGGTAAATTGCCAGAGCTGGCCTGGAATTTGTAATCCTCCTGCTTCAGCCTCCCAAGTAGCTAGGATTATAACCATGCATCACTACACATGGCTAAGTTGTTTTTCCTCCTTAGACAGCTCAAGTACTTTCATTACCAACAGTGCCAGAATTCCCTCTATATTCCTGTGTTTCTGACTCACATACATAATGTAGGTTGTTTCACTCATTTTGTATGAAATATAATTGTTTGTAATATTCATATTATAACAATAACTGTTAGAATTTCCCTTGATCCAAATTGGAAGAATTTCCATTTTAAGCACTTTTATATAATTATTCCATTTGAATTATATATCCCAGCTGCCAACAGACTCTGTCATAAAAAGTAAAATTGGCACATTACAATTATTTGGTAAGCATTAATGCAGAGGCCCAGGGAATCTTGTCACATAGCTGGTTAGTTATATACCTAAGGAGAGTCTCCTGATCTAAACTAGATCTTTCAGTTCCTGATACTCACCTTGTCTTTCCCTTGAGTCCTCTTGTGTTGAGATCACAGGTTCTCAGATATCATAGGAATCCTGAATGGATTAGCATTAACTCACCTTGTCTAGTCCTGTCCTCTTTAGCAGGGGAGAGCAGTTGGATCCTGCCCTCCTAGAACTATTTTCTAACTCAGTGGACCAAAATCTCACCTTCTTTTCATTCTCCTAAACTGTGATCGCTTTGTTTCCCAGTATCTTCTTGTACAGGGTCAGCAAATATTTTCTGTAAGAGCCAGGTGGTAATATTTTGATTCTGCGAGACATGCTGTCTCTGGCCTACTGCTCAGCTCTGCCACTATAACTTGAGAGCAGCCGCAGAAAGTCTATCAGTGATTAGCCATGGCCATGGAACTTTAATTATAGACATTGGAAGGTAAATTTTTTTATCATTTTCATGTGTCATGAAATATTATTTTGATTTTGATTTTTTTCAGCCATATAAAATATAAAACCACTTCCTAGGACATCTGTCATATAAAAATAGGTGACAATCTGAATCTGCCCCACAGGCCATAGTTTTTCAACCTCTGTTTGATTCTGTGACTGTTCATTTCCAAAGAATAACTTCGCAGGGCGTTTCTGCCTTTACGGAAAGAATTGCTCTCTGACTGGCAAAGTCCATTCCTATGTCCACAGTGAATGAAGCAGGTAACTAACTTTTTCTATCCCTGGCAGTGTATTTCATAACAGGTAATAGTGTCTCACTTAAGAACTTTTTACAAGAAGATACCTATAATCCCATCACTCTGTGGAGCTGAGGCAAGAGGATCACCATTCCAAGGCTGGCATGGACAACTTCGTGAAATCTTGCCTCAAAATTTAAAAAAAAATTTTTTTAAAGGATTGGAGGTATAGGTTAATACATAGAGGCTAACAGAAAATAAACCTTTTCTACAGGATGAAATTCCTTCCTACTGCATGGCATTAAACTAGACTATCAAAAAGTGTTGTAACCGCAGTTGAGCTAGAATGACCTACCCATTTGGCCACACCATTGCTGGCCCCCAGTCTTTGGTTACCACAGGTAAATTGATTACCTGAGTTTATCAGTGACTTGGCGCCTGATGCCTTCTTTGTTGAGCTTTTCTAACAGGTTGTAACACAGCTGGGTCATCGAATGACATCACTGGCTTTTTTCATCCCAGAGTCACACTTACCTAAGGTTTCCTGTCTTTACAAGACATAATAGAAGTCCTTACAGTGGTCCCATACCAAGGGGGAAAGAGCTTCCGGCGTGTGATTCAGCTGCTCCAATCCAGATCACCCAGGAGATCCTGAGACGCAAGGAGTCGGCCCAGGAGTAGAGAGTGACTCAGAAGTGGGGCTGTCATCCCTGAGACAGAAACAGTAGGTAACCCTCACCAAGCATCCCCTAGGACTCTCCCCGCACAGTCATTAAGGGAAAGGGGGAGAGGATAAGAGTATTTGTGTCACTCTAAATTAGTTTTTAGCTCTTCAGATTTCTGCCAAACTAAAGTACATATATATGTATTAGAAAGTCACCTTGTCTTTTCTCACTACAGTAATTCCTGCCAAATATGAAATACTATATTTTAAGTAAGCCGCTCAGAGCTCCGTCTTCTGCCATTCTGACTTTGATCTGTGAGGAACGCGGGCCATCAACGTGTCAGGATGTTAAAAGTGTGGTAATTTGGGGTGCTTTCAGTTTCTTTTGAAAACAATGAGAGATTATTTTCTATGGAAACTAAAAGCCTACCTAATGTGTTTAAAGTTGCTACACTCGAAAATTGATATGTTGAGACTCATACTGATGAATACTGCGTTCTTGGCTGCTATTTTGTGTATTCTCATCTCACCGAACAGAACAGGTTTGGGAAAAACATAAAGAAAATGACAGAAAATGATGAGAACAGTACACTTAGCTGGCATCTTTTGTGATGCCGCAGTCCAGGAAAGATGTTGGGTTTCTTATTCAAACCCTGAGCTCTCTCGGTCTATCTGGAGACAAGGTAAACTTCACCTTCCTGCATGAATTCTAAGTTGTATATTTAGCTCCCGTTATATAAAGGGCAGAATGCTAATGATAAAATCGGAATGGTCCAGCAAATAGCATTTCCCTGTTAACTCCCCGGCCCCAGATGGTCCAACAGAAACAGAAAGCTACCCACAAGTAAGTCTGGGGACCCAGTTACTCTATCTGTTCGGGTGTTCCTAGCAGGCATTTTATCTAATAGATATGCTAATGTGCTCTTAACCTGATAATAAAGTCCTGTCAGTGCTTCTGGACCGGTGAGTCTTGGGCAGTGGGACTGCCATTTCACGGCCACACTCCTGATTGCGGAGAGTCTGTCAATTTACGGAAAGCAAATTAAGTCTTCATTAGCTCCGTCTCCATCACCGAGCAGCTACATGGCAACATTTGTACCTCGTGTTTGACATTTGAGCAAAGATGAGTTCTTCTGCTTCAGAAAAGGATGCCACATCTTTGAAGACATACTGTGCAACTGGGAGGGCCCAAAGGCTTCTCGGAAGTCAGTAGCTAAGACTAGCCTTTTGCTTTCCTCCTGAGATCCTTGTAGAAGTTATGGTTGTCAGCCAGTGCAGGGCCTTCCTTCCTCATGAGAAGATACTGGGAAGGGGAACTGGGAAGCAGTTGCAGGTCCTGGCATTGCAGGGATCTTAATGTGTAAGTGGGAGGAATGAGTAGACACTGCAACGCATACCCCCCCACCCCCAGGACATGGTGCAGAAATCATCTGCCAGCCCAGGACTTTGTCCTTACGCAAGTAGGTGGAACCACCCACCGTCTCTGGAACAGCTATTCAGGGCTTTGTCCTGTCTTCTCTGAAGCAGTTACTCCTATAGCAGTAGTCAGTCCAGAAGTTATGATAGGCTGCTCTTATATAACTGTACTGTCTCCATATACCCTGAGATTTATTTCTGTTTGGAGCATTTATATTTGTTTTCTTATCTCTCTGTCTCCCTCTTCCTCTCTCTCTCTCACCCTCAATCTCTATCTCTTCTTCTTTCTGATCCTAGTATGAGCTACGCCCTCAGCCTAGCCTTTCATTTTAACTACATCCGTTAGTGTAGTGACCAAGTTCACAGACCTTTCTGCTTCCACAGGCAGCTTTTACATTCCCCATCATCTAAGTCTTTTATTAGTTAACTTAGTTGGACTTATTTCATGATTTTAGATTCTGGGCACAATTTCTAATTACTGATAATAACTGTTATTTTATTCAGTATTCTGTCTGTGACACCAAGGCAAAGTTCTTGCCTTGCCTTGCCATGGTTATTAGATAAGCAGACTGATATGATAGGAAACACATACCTAGACTTAGGTGTCAGAGAGATCTGGGTTTGAATTTGTAAGCTGCATATAAGCAAGTGACTATGAGCTGCTATTTCATTGCTCCGTACCATAGTTTTCTATTTTAAGAAATGGAGGGCTGGGGATTTAACTCACTGGCACTGCATCTGCCTTGCATACACAAGTCCTGAGTTCGAGCCCCATACTAGAGGGGAAAAAAGGGAAATACTTCCTGTTTTGTAAACATTCTTCAAAGCAGGCAACTTCACATCCAGTATGTGAACAGTTATAAGAAGGGCTGTGATATACAAGCTCATGTAGGGTGGTGGCAAGATCACCAATGAAACTATTATACTTATAGCATTTACAATTTTTATTTAATGTTTTCAGAAAGAGAGAGACTTGGATTGGTATAACAGTGTCTATGTAAGTAGATTCATAGGTCACGAAGGCTTGTAAGACGGCACCAGTGATAAAGTCCTTTCTGATTTCCAGTATGGGAAAACAGGCAAATACCTGAGTCTTAAAATTAGGTGGAACATACAGGGACATGGCACATGGAAGAAATTCAACCAAATGGAGTTATTGAGGTTACTGTATTAGCTCTCACACTTCCAGGCCAGATCCAGTATGAAGAATAAGCCAGGTTTGGCGGTCATTATCATTCCAGAATAGTGACTAGCAATGTGTAGTAGGTCATAGCCAATCAACAAGTATGTGTTGAGTTAATGCTGATTAGGGTGAGATGTGTTGGGTCATTTCTGGAAGCTCTTTCCCAAGTATCCCAAATCCTATTTGTTCCTTCATGTGAAGGCAAACTTTTCTTTCCTGTTGGTAGTCAGGGCTGTTCGTTCCCACGTGATGTTTTGGAGTTAGAATGCATTTTGGAATTAGAATGCATTTTGGAGTTAGAATTTAGGCATTTAGGCAAAGGCGTAGTTAGAGGGGCTGTGTAAGCACCACATTTAAGGGCTCTCAGAGGAATCTGTGATTCCCTGACATGGAGAGAACTGGCTCAGTGAAACTAGGAAGTGTTTGTATCTGGCAGAAGGCCACCATTTGGCACTCGCATTACAAAAGTGTAGCAGAATTGAGTTGGAGTTCAAGGTGAAGAAGCAAATAATGGCATAAATCTGAAAGTCTGTTGGCTCCTTCTCTGTAAATAAGGATGTGCTAAGAAATGAAAGCAATCACTGCAAGGAACCAAGTAGAGAAAAGAACTATTATATGGTGAATTAGGTCTGTATACACAAGCTCTGTGGAATCTTTTGTGCTCTGAGAGGCCCTGATTAACTTTGTAGCCTCCTACGACAAAAACTTGACCCAAAGCAAACTTTGAAAACATGTGTGTTTCTCTTAAGATTACCTTACACCAGACTTTTTCATGTGCTCCAGTGAAAACTCCTTTATAGAAAATTCATACTTTGATAGTTAAGAACAGACATTCAGAATTTTCCCCCAGTCCTTTTCTGAATGAAGCATTTATTAGATTGATATATTTCACAGTAAGATCCTTTGCATTAGAACAGTTATTCAACTATATAACCACACTTAATATTATCAAAAAAAGATGTTAGTATATTACATGTTCCACTAATTTCCTTTTTTTTTTTCTTTTTTTTTTTGCTTTTTGAGACAGGGTCTCGCTTTGTAGTTCAAGCTGGCCCTGAGCTCACTATGGTGCCCAGGCAAGCCGCCGCGAACTCCGCAATCCTCTTGTCTCTGCCTCCCGAGTGCTGGGATGACAGGCGTGACCCACCACGTCCGGCATTACTAATTTCCTTTTTATATTACCAGTTTTCTGCCTTACGTAAATAATCAGAATATATCAGAAAATATACCAGAAAAACGAGTTAGGTGGTAGTCAGAAGCACAGAAAGAAAATACTGTCCTTCCTTCTTGGAATGAGAAAAAAAATTTATAAGATACTTAATATGTATCATCTTTCAAAGGCATTTTTTTCTTGCAAAACCAAAGCTGTGGATGAGAAGGGAGGAGGGAAGCTTTGCCTCCAATCATTGCATTTCTTTCATCACAATTTTCTTCGCAGCTGTTGGGGAAGGCCCTTCCCATGGGATGGGTTTTCAGTCAAGTTAGGTCATTTGTGGGAAGATCTGTGCAAACATGTTCGGCTCTCCCGAGGGACTGTGATCTTTATAAAAGAAGGGTATATTACCTTGCTTTTGCCTTTGCAGTCATGATGCAATCCTCTCCGTTTGTTTACTTATCTTACACCACCGAGTGCTTTAAAGTAATGCTAATGAAGTTTAGATTAAACTTTCTTGTATTCCATAGAGAAAAGTTAGTGGCAGTATGTCGAATGCATTCTATTCTTCTGGCCATGATAAACATAGGGATATCTTTCAGTGTCTTTGAATTAGATGCATCTTCAAAACTGGTTTTAAGACTGCCTTGTGCTCCAAAGTTTATCAACATAGATTTGTGGGGTATTAGCTAAATTTAAAATACGTATGTTTAAATTTTCTTTTAATGACAAGATTTGATATTTCCTGAATCTGGAGAGAATTATGGGCTACTCTTTTTTCCTATGGGGGAAACAAACTTTCTTGTAACAGTATGCTAATTCTATAATTATCAATTTTTGTTAATTTAAAATGTATTAAATTTCTACATAGGGATCTATATATCTTAATTTTGTGCTTTTGCATTGGGCAAGACATGCTATTTTGCAAAGTGACTAGCCAGTTACATAATGTACTGGAATTTGCTGACTAGCCTCATAATCTAGGATATTTTTACTTGAAATTTTTTCCTGAACCTGGAGTCTTAAGCAACTCCATAAAGCGGTATAGTTATTAGGAAAGATTAAAGAGCCTGAGGTAAGTTAGATTTTGTATAAATGACTGAAGCTATAATGTTAATCAGGCACACAACAGTGATAAAAGGCATCTGAAGTTTTATTTTTCCCAGAATCGTCAGGGAACAAAAGTTTTTACACTAAAAAGCTTTTTATTAACTCACTGCTGCGAATCAATGGTTAGTCATCCTTTTTGTTTCCTAGCAATATAGATAGAGTTGTCTTACCATCGTATGGCAAGGGATTGAGGGCACGTGTGTCTTATTTTTTATCTAGTCTGTTTTTACCAAATGCAGACATTATCTTCTCCAAATTTAACTTTAAAAACTGTAAACTTTCTGAGAGAGAGAGAGAGGAAAAAACCCAAAAACTGTCCTGTGAGTAACTTACATTTATGGGACTCCAGCAGTGAAGAGTCAGGAACCAAAGAAAGAAAATAATACCAGAAAGGAAAGATTGCAATTAAGACAAGAAATAAGACAAAAGGCCAGTATTCTGGGAGGCTAAGGTAGGAAGATTACCAACCTAGGCAACTTAATGGCTTCACTAGTCTGTGTATCAACATGAAATATAAAATGACCCAGGGATGTGGTTTAGTGGAAAGGCTCTGGATTCAATTCTCAGAATTGAAAAAAACAAAACCTAAGTGTCCATTCTGTGAGTAGAAAAATTTTGAAAAGTTACCTAACGGTACAAACTCTGAAAGGTCATATACCAAGCAGGATAAAAATGAAAGAGTTAGACAATAAAAAAGTAAGGAGTGGGGTGAGGGTGACCCCAGCATACCAAATCACACATAATTTCCACACAATTTCTTAAAGCAATAGGGCCAACTAAGGTAATGAGATGAAGAGCAATAGTTGAGAATTGCTTGGAGGTGCTGTTTTCCCACCTCATCTTACATCATTAAACTTTTGGTTCCCTCATGAGCTACTTAGATAAACAATAGTGGACAGCTCAACATTTATCCAAATAAACCAGAAAGCTACCACAATAAAGGAAATTGAGTTTATAGACACAGCAGGCTCTTGCCTAATAGATGAGAGTAATGTGTCTAATGTTGAACATCAATCTATATTTCAAATATATTATGAAGGGGCCACTCCAAAATAATTCATTCTAATAAAACTGTTTTACACTGAGGGTGGTTTGTCTTCAGTTCTGTCTAATTGATATCTGTGTAATCCCACTACAATCCTTGCTACTGAAAGTGATGTAAGAGATGGAAAGAATGAATGTGACAGTCAGTACCCAAGGGAGGATCAAATGCTGGGGCTTCCAAATCACCTTCCCCTTCCCAGGTCCTATCTTTGGAATGACCCTTCAAGCCAGAGACCCAGTACATTTTTTAATCAAGCGAAGGCATTCTTAAGAGACTTCTTTTCAATCCTGCTTCAAAATCCATAGGGGGAAGAGAATTATTTTATACCAGATTCTCTCCTGTTCTTAATTTGTTCCTCTTCGTGGAATAAGGAAAGCTCATTGGATACATCTGAGGTTACCTTAAAATTTTAGCTCTCAATGAAATTCAGTGGATTTATGAACTACCAGTATTGAGGAAAGTCTCAATCCCAAGTGGGGTGTCTCTTAGCCTAGCGTGGAACTTGAGTACAACCAGACAGATACCTCACTTCCTGCACAAGATATGGATGGTGGATGGGGCAGAGGAGTAGCCTGGTGAAAGAGAAGAGAAGGGAGGTCGAAACCCCTTTGGAGGTGTGTGCAAATTTTGCATGTGCACAGATCACACACATGAGTACATCAGTACTCCCATAGATCCTGCTCTGGATAGCCTGGTGATCTCCTGGTGAGTTTTTTAATTCATACACTTTTTGAAAATATTTAACGAACATTTAATAATTATATACATTTGTGGAGCATGATTTGATAATGTACATGTGTAAGGTAGGTAATGATCAACTTGGGTAATTAGCACTGCCACCTCCTTAAAAATTTACCTTTTCGTTATGTTTAAAACCTTCAGACTCCTTTCTTTTTGTTATACAATATTTAATAGATTGTTGTGAGCTGTGCTGTGGAACGCAGGAGCTTATTCCCCCTCAGTGTGCTTTCGTGCCTGGCATCCATTTCCTTCTGTTCCCTCTACCCTTACTGTGTGCACACCGTGAGGAAATCTGCGACTGTGGGTTTGAGCTGACTCTCAGGGTCCCAGCTCCTACTCCTACTTTGCAGGTTTTCTTGTTTGCAACGTCTGTGTTCGTTCACACAGGTGCAGACGTCACTGCTTCTTTTTCCTATTCTCCCCTATTCGATGCATTGCACCGCTGAATATCCTTGGGTAAAGTCCAGATTTATCCTGCTCTGTCAAGTTCAATTTTTTAAAAGTAATATACATAATATGAAATGACAATATAGTTAATTTCATTTTAGGCCTTCTGAAAATGTACTGTTCTGCTCATCTGCAGCTGCCCCCCCACACACACACACTTCATCCCCACCCTGGAGCTTCCACCTCCACCCCTGGCTCGCTCTTCAGAAGGTCACTGCCGGGAAGGTGCTGCCTAGGTCTCCTGGTCTTGGCCCTGTCTGGGAGAAAATGTCTCTATTTCTCTTGTGAGGATGTGAATGCTGATTGCGTGGTGTTTTATTCTTCTCTTCAAAACTGACAGGAATTAAGCCTTTTGGAAAGGTCATCTGACCCAGCAGTGATAGCCCTATTGTAATGAAACACTGATGGCTTGTTTTAATGTCAGAGGCAAATAGGAGAGTGGAACCAAAGGAACGATCTGTGACTAAATTTATCTTAAAGGAAGAAAAGAAATTGGCTGTTCCGTTTGTATGACCAAGAAATGCATTAAACAAGCCGGTACCCCACCCAGGGAGAATGCTGTCAAAACATGAAAAAATAATAACACAGAGATTACATGAAAGTCAAGCCTGAGCTCTTCTTATAATTGCATGTCTGAGTACCCTTGCTAATTTTGCCCACGCCCTGTGTAATTCTTTCTTCATTACACACTACTGCTGCCTCACCCCTACCCAAAAGTTTTACCAGGCCCGTGGCTGCCGCAGTATAAAACAAAACAACAAAAACCTGAAAATCAGCTAATTGAGAAGAGCCCTAGAGTGGCTGGAATTAACTCTTGACTTATTGTCATGTCCTTTCAAAATCATTTACCAGCCTGGATGTACAGCAGGCTCTTTGTTGGGGGAACTGGTGCAGATTCTCTTGGTGACAGTGTAGAGGGAGATTGTCCATCCTAGTAATTCCGTGGACTGCAGAAGTGTGGAGGGTGTCTGTATATCATGTGAGAAATGCTGTTACATTTGGGCTGATTTTCTCTCATGTGATGCACCAAGTGGGGTACAGACTCTTATTGGCAGAGAATTTTTGTGCAAAGAGAAAACTAAGTAATTAGAAGAAAAAGTGAGCATGCAGAACAGAGGAAAACATGAGATGCATTCCCTGAGTACCTGTGATGTGTACATATATCATATACCTATCACATGTACGGCTATATATAATGGGGTGGGTGGATGTGTATGTATATATGCATGTACGTGTGTGTGTTCCTGGACTATAAAGGAGAAGGGACCATTGGCTTCTGTAGAATGAGAAAGAACTACGTGTTCACCATTGGCTTCGTGGATAAATGGAAGCTCAAATTTCATGGTCAGTTCAGAAAATCCTCTGACTTAAACAGGTTTTCATTTTTCCGATGGATGATGAGGCTGTACTTTTAGCCCATCTGTTCAAGGCCCTGCCCCTGGCACTTAAAAGCCTCTATCCGTTTATCTCAAAAGCCAAAGAAAGGCATGTGATGTGAGAGGGGAAACCAAAGCCCAGGCAAGATGACTGCGATGCTGAACCAGGGACTCGCGAGTTTTACCCTGAACCATGTGGCTGCAGAGGCGCCCGGAGGTTGTAGTGCGAGAGGGTCGTGGGGTGTCTTGACTGAAGGTTTTCCACATGTACACAGGGATTCTCCACATAGAAGAGAATTTTGATTGGGGCTTTAATGCCTTTGAATGTGCATCAAGAATAACACTGACATGCTTTCACTGTAGCCTTGGAATCCTAAAATAAATAATAGAAAAATTGTGATTTAAAATATAATTCCAAATACTAACTGGGCCCTGCTGCCTAGATGAGTAATAAGCTTCAATAAATGTGTGACAGGCACAAGGCTCTTCAGTATGAAGAGTAGTGAGGCCTCAGAAATAGAAATAGGTTTTTCATTACATGAGGGATTATGCTCAGCCTGACTGTGGAGCCTGTTCACAGGGCCACAGCTGCATCTTCCGCCTGCGGTCGAATTAACCAGTAATAGTAAAACAGTGACGCGCTGCCTGAAGCAGCGACTTGTTTTAGGGGAGAGAGAAAGGTCGCTTTCTCCTGCTTAAATCGGGATTACCGTTGTTTACTACACACTTTCCCTTCAACTTCTATTTTACTGTGCTAATGAGCGGCAATTTGAGTTGGTTCCACCTGAGTGCCTGCTGAAATTTGTGAGCGAGACCGGGAGCCTGCGATCAGCATGCTTTGGGGAGGTGTTTATGGCTGTTGAATTTTACCTGCATTCGCTCACCAACACGCGTGAGTGGATTTGGGTTTTTTTGAAGAATATAGGAAGTTTCATTTTTAAAGTTTTAAGTAAGCTCAACTGTTCATCTGAGCTGTTCCAAATCAGGGCCTCAAAACTTAAGCTCTGACCTCCACGGTTCCCTTCTCAGGACTGAGATGTGTCATAGAAAAACAGGGTCATCCTGCCTTTTGGTGACCAAGACCCTGGGGTCTTCAAAGGTGAGTTCAGGTTGAGATTTGAGAAAGATTTGGGGGCTCAGGTGAGGAAGGGTCCCCTGTAGCAAGCATAGTGGCTTATCCATTTCACATGGGCTTTCTCCCACAGTAATGCATAATTCTCTTCTTGATGTAAATAATAATTCACTGAAATTTTATCCTTCAAAGACCATTGTCATCTGGACCAGGAAATCAGATGTTAGTCGTTGTACTTCCACGCAGGAAGGGGCACTGGGGTATTGGAGTGGTCCAATAAAGAAATTCAGATTTGGCTTAGGAAATCCAGTTTAAGTCTCAACTCCTGGTGAGTACTTATGGAAAACTCCATTCAGTTCCTGTTTTGTTAAAGGAATGGTTAAAAACTATAATTTTAGTGACAGTGAAACCTTTCTCAGTCTACATAAAGTTTAGCACACATCGTGATTTTAAAAATTATATTTGGTTGAGAAAACACACAGAAGGGCTCCATTGTAACTTAGAGACTGGCTGTTGAAATACAGAGAAAGTGGAAGCCCTCCCTGATCTGTAGCAGTTGAGGAGAACTGGGTGGAGAAAACTCCAGGTTGGATCATTCCCAGGAAGGCGGCTAGAAATGGAATAGATGCGGGCTAGGAAGCACCTCAGATAGCAAAACCAGCAGCGGGCAAAGGGAGAGGCCGGAGTGAATGGAGAAGGTGGAGAAGAAAATGAGGAGCTCACCTGGTGTGCAGTGGGAAACCGGTCAGGAGCAGTAGAAAACAGTAGGGGAGCTACGATATGACCGGATGATAGATGGTCTTAAAATCTGGCGGGAGGTTTAATTTGATTAATTTGGCAATCAGGAGATGCTTTCCGTTCATAGTCAGGAAAGTAATATGAGAAAACTATGACACGATATCATGTCAGTTACCTAGTGGATGCTCCATAAATATTTATTTGCTAATTGATTGAGGATTCAGGGTAGATTGGGAAATGGGGCAGGACACAGGGGGACTTTCAAAAGGCTCCAGCAGTAATCAGTGGGTGTGTGGTGGTGAGAGCCCAATTGCAGAGAGCCGTGGAAATAGAGCTTCAGAAGCATGCTGTCTTCAGAGCTGTCTCCCAAAAAAGAAAAGGCAAAGTGGAGATAAAATATAATATGAACTGCATCTACTGAGGAGAGGAGGGAGAAAGACGTTTATAATCCGTCCTTGGGGTTTCTTTATTGTCAGAGTGGGAGAACTGAAAAATTAAAAATTAACAAACCGTCTTTAAATCACCACACACTTTTCTAAAAGCAGGTTGGCCAAAACAGTTTTTTTATGGCTGTGTAATTCTACCAGGTCTGGCTAGAAGCCATTCTTTTTTAAATGCACTCAGTAAATCTCTGTGCGGTTTCTTTATTATGAGAGGGCCCTTTGATCCAATAAAACCCATCAAGACCCCTTCTGAGGCATTCACTTTGGATTTTGTATGAAAGTCTGTAGAGAAAAAAGAAGAGAAGAATTGGGTTAAAACTAAATTCTAATGAAATTCCTCCATAACGCGGTGCTTATATGTAGTGCAAATTTTGTGAACCAAGCAGAGGCATTGGGCCAAACGCTGAAACTCAGCGTACCCGTTTATAAATAGAAAACACACTCCAGGAGTTGAAGGCTCTTGCCTTTACAAATGCAGGCTGTGGCCAGGGAAGGCTGGACCATTGCCCTTTTTGATTTGGAGCAGTGAAGCTTACAAATGAAAATCTTAAAAGAAGAAACTTGCCTTTTGATCAGCTGGCGAGAGGCAGGCTTGAAATTATGATAAATCTGCTACATATCCACCGTATGAGCAGGTTTAAAGTCTAATGTATCTGCCTGTGTATCTCCTAATGAGGCTGACTCATTGTACCCAGGCTGAAGGGTGAGATGGATGAAGTTGGTTATGGGTTTATGGATCCGGGCAGAGAGGGCCGGACATCAGGGAAGGCGCCTTTGCCCTCCTCCCTCCGCCCGGAAGTCTCCATTTATTTCCTGCACTTTAACATATGACTGAAGTGTATGAAATACCCTCTCAGATGCCAGGTGTCCAGAGTAAAAGCATGAAGTAGCACACCTCCCAGGGAATTTGGAAATTAACCTCCACAGTCACCACGGTAATTTAGGCCCCAAAGCACACTTGCATTTGCGCTATCTGTATTCACTGTATAGATGACCCCGAATTTAGTCGATCATTATGTCCCTGTGCTTTGTTTCTGTCTTCATCCTTTGTCACACCTCTTCAAGTCTCCTCTCTGCTACAGGGGAGCAGGAAACTAGACATGACCATTAAGCCAGACATCTCATTTTCTGTCCAGTTTTTGACCCTGTGTCATGGTGCTCATCTTAGGGGTTTTTAAATCAGTAATCATTTCCAAGTTCAGTTGGTTAAGACCAGGGCCAGCCCTTTGCCTCTTGTGCCTCACCTCACATGAGAGACACACACCACGATGCTCTGAAAAACCCACCCTATAGCCTGCAATATCCTCTGCAGCCTCCCCAAAACCCCACAGGAGAGAAGTCACTAAGGTTAGAGGTCTTGTCTTCCATGACAGTTGATTGTGGTGTGCATTCCCAACAAGTGCATAGCACATTAATAAAAATGGAGAGTTATTGTATGTGGCATTTAATGTAGCTGATTTATCAGCCAGATTGGAATCATCTCAGGGTAGCTATGGTGTTATTACCTAATTACAGTCCTGTAGCTGACAACACTCTGTAAGCCTCTTTAAAATATCAGGGGAACCTGCTCTTGGGAATTCAAAGATTGCATAAGAGGTGTAAGACATTCAGGAGAAGTTTAGAGTGGAGTTTGGAATAAAATGAACAGGCTCTTAACCGTGGGTAAAATTGTAAGAGAACAGCTTACACTGTTCTTGCAAACCAGCTTGTCATTTCTCAAGTGCATAATGAAATAATGCGCATGCAGATTTGCATGCAGAGCGGCCTCTCCCTCAAGTTACGTCCTCTTCAGTGCCTCATACTATGTACAACAGAGTGTTTCAGAGCAACATTCTGCCATCTCGAGACCAAGGGTTCTCAGAAAGATCCAAAGGGAAGCACAGACAGTTAGCAACGCTGGGACTGTGTATTACCAAGGGAACGATGGTGAAGGCAAAACACGGCTGTTCGGGGAGAAGAACCCTGCGCATTATTGAGAGCAGTAGAGAATGGAAGTAAGATGCGAACTTTCTATCCTGCAGCTTCGTGGGTTGGCAGATCTTTTATGGTATCTGTGTATGAGATGAGCAGAAGCTGTGGCACATGCTGTCTAGATAACAGGAGTAAATGTCCTCTGTGTATCCGGTTTGGTGGTGTGACCAAACAACAGGAAGTGGGGTTCCTTGTTGGGGCACTGCTTCCTTTTCATAAACTGCTCTTACCTTGATCCTTTTGGTTGTAATAGTGCTCTGTGTAAAAAAAGATGGATGTGTGAAAACAACCCCCTAGCTCTTTTTACAGAATGTCAAATATTTTGCTTATTAAGCTGACTTGATATGAAGAGATCCTTGGCACAGACTGATGAAATGGTCCAAATGTTGTCACTTCTTGATCTGCAGTCCAGTCTGACTAATAACCAGCCTCTCAATCCTTGTGCCTTAATAAGGTGAATGGCACCCAAAGATGTACAAAATTATTTCTTCTCTTCTGTTGCAAACATGTGTGTGGTACAGGATGACAGTGCCTTGGGGACTGTCTCCAGTGAGACCCTCCCAGCAAGATGTCTTTTCTGTACTCAGAGTTTTGATGGCCTTTGCTCTCCCCAAGTGCATCCTCATACCACTCCTGAGAATACCTGACAAAGTATACATATTTGATTGTCACAGCTGGAAGAAGCTACTAACATCCAATGTGTAGACAGATACTAAGGTGAAGAATTAACTGACCCAGGACATTCATAAAACAAGGTTAAGAAATTCTACCCTAGTTAATTTAGAATCCAGAAAAACCCCTCAGATCTGTGTGGAACACCTACCGCTCTGAGTATTCCTGTTGGTGTTATTTTTCATGCCCACTGTCCTCATTCCTGGGATAGAAGGCACTGTGATATTTAGTTTTAAGAAGTCATATAGATGAACAGGTTAATTGTGCTGTGATGAGAAGGCTCAGCTGAGGAGGTAGAATGAAAAGTGTCCCCTCATGCAGATCTTCCCCAAGACATGGCTGCTGATGTTTCTCTCCCTGAAAAGCTTAATCCAGTCAGCTCTGTATGGGGGATCTACTGTGTAAACAGACCTCATTCAGTATCTTATCTTAGCTTCCCATTGACTTTGTTTTCCTGTATATAACAAATTCAGAGAAGTTAAATAACCTGCTAAAAGTCATGCATAACCAGTGGTTGGGATCTGGACTTCAACACATTTGTTTAACTCCATAGTTCATGTCCCCACCACTACGTGTATTGCTGTCCATTTACAAACATTCCCCGGTATTCCATGTCCCAAGAACTCCTTAAATCCACCGTTAAGGATAATGCTTTTAAGAAAAGAGAAAATAGAGTCCTGCGATTACACAAAGACTGATCAGCTTCGTGTTGGCAGTGTGGAAAGAGCTGAGAGATATCATGTTCCTAGGCCTGTTCTCCTTTGTAAAGACAGTCCATGTTGGGCAACGTGGAGAGATGAGAGGCAGGCAAAAGGAATTGGGAAGTGAAATACCCTTCAGAACTGAAAGTGAGAAGACTTGGAAGTCCTAGGCAGGATACTCAAGACACTGTTTCAGTTTGGAATGCTTTCAGCTAGAGCTTACCAAAAATAAACAACCATTAAAACCCTAATAGTGGTTTATACTGAGGCTCTGTTTTCCTGAGTAGATATGCAACATTGGCAGTAGCCTGGATCGTGATACCATTGAGAACATGGCCTATTCCTGTTTCCCCACTTTGCCGTTCCCAGCGCTTTGGCTGTCTTTCCTTAGATTTGCAGCCTCATCGAGACAGGATGACTAATGCCTCTCCAGACATCAGATCTGCTTTCAGGGAGAGGAGAAGCAGGGAGAGAAAGATTCAGATTCTCTGCCTCTTTCATCAAGAGAAGTCCAAGCCACCCCTCCACCAAGATGCACGCACAAGCATATTAGCAAAATGTTACTTATATCTGTGACTCAAAGCTGTGTCACAAGGCTGTCCCTTATTTCAGGAGAGGATAGAAAAGCTTTTCTATACCTGTTAATTGAAGGCAACAAGGGGGAGAAAAGGTTGGAACTGACCAGTGCAACCAAAAATCAGCAGTGAGTGATCAGTGATTTCATTCTTAAGAAGCCCAGCATCTACATTTGTGGAAAAAGATTTCTACAAAATCTCTTATGTCCTTGTACTACTCTGAAGGAGGGTGTATTTGTTTGCTAGGACTGCTATAACAAAATGCCACAGATCACAGTTTGCAATACAAGTTTATTGTCTGACAGTTCCAGCAGTTAAGAGTCTAAGCCCAGGGGCTGGCAGGGCCAGCCTCCCTCTGCAGATATCAACAACGGGGATCGGTTCCAGGTTTCTCCTGGCTTCCACTAGTTCCTCGAATTGCAACACTAGAATGCCAGTCTTAGCAAGGTGTCCTCCGGTGTGCATCTCTGTCTAAATTTTGTCCTAATATAAGGACACCAGTTATACTGGATTAGAGTCCACCCTAATAATCTCTCTTTTTTTTTTTTTTTTTTTTTTTGCTTTTTGGAGACAGGGTCTTACTTTGTAGTTCAGGCTGGCCCTGAGCTCACTATGATGCCCAGGCAAGCCGCCGCGAACTCAGCAATCCTCCCGTCTCTGCCTCCCGAGTGCTGGGATTACAGGCATGAGCCACCACGCCCAGCATTATATGTGGTAACCGGGGATCGAACTCAGGTCCTTATGCTTGCGAGGCAGGCGCCGGAACCACTGAGCTAACCCTCTGGCCCATAATCTCTCTTTTTTAACTGGGTCTTTTGTGAAGAACTCATAAGGTCACATTCACAGCCACGGTAAGACTTGAACACTACTTTAAGGGACACAGTTCAACCCACACCATGGGGTTTTTCTGAATCTTATATAGTATTTCAGTAGTAAAGAAGGTTGCTAATATTTTAGAACAGTTACTATATGCTTTCTCACATAATACAGTCACTATTATTTCTGTCTTAGTGAAAGGGAAATTAAGGCACAAAAGTACTGGGTGATCTCCAAATTATATAATTAGTAACAGGTTCAATCTCAGTGTATAAAACCCCTGGGTCCTTGAATATAAGTGTCATGTAGACTCTTATCCACAGCTGTCTTCATCATGGATGTAATAAGTTTCTCACTCATAAATGCCAAATAAGGATATACAGGTTGATTTCCTTCAAGCTTAAAAAAAAAAGAAAAAAAATTATAAAGTTTTTCTTTGCTGCCTTAGAAACACAAATAAACCACTTCACTCTGCACTGAGCATAATGGTTTCCTCTTATTCAAATGCAGGGCCATCTGTGCAAAGTATTTTATTTCATCATTCATTGAAATTCACTTAAAAGATGAAATCACCCTTTAATGGAACAATGAAATGGAAGGATTTCCAAACTGAAGGCAAATGACTTGAAACCAGAGTTCTGGCCCAACGCCCTTCTGCCCAGAGTTTTCTGGGTGACTGTGGTTGACTCTAACAACCTGAAGAAGGAAAGGGGGCCTTTGGGAACAAGATGGGGTGGCAGAGTTTGTGTGGCTGCTTTGTGGTTCATATGCCATCCTCTGTGCCCTTAGCGTTAAGCAGACTGTGGTACAGATCTGGGTGGACTCGTGGGGATTTGCCTGGCTTGCGGGCCCTATAACAGATCCCTCCTGCCCCAGACAGACTTAGTGACCTCTTATGATCACAGAGGACCCTGCTGCTGTCCTCCTGCAACAGGATCTGTGAATGGAAGAGAAAGCTGCTTCTTAAAGACGTGACAGACTTTACAGAGTCAATGTGGCTTTTTCACGGAGGTAGCCCGTCTCTCATTGCATCTGATTAAGGAAGGAGTACAGCACATGATAGGGAAAAGCAAGTAATGGCTGATGTTTATTGGCACCTGTAATTCTGTGTGGCATTATTAACTACACTTTTTGCAGCTTAAGAAAAATGCTCAGGTAAGGAAAAGAATTTGTCCAAGACACATATCTAGAGAATTAAAGGATCTGAGCCTGATTCTCCAAATCCTGTGCTCTTTCCATAATGATGTGCAGCACTGCTACAGAGAACTGTAATAGAATGCTTCATATCCGAGTGGACAGAAGCTTCTAGAATCAGGAAGAGAAAGATTTCCACATAGACGACCAAGACACTTCTTATTCCAGGCACTATGCCTCAAGGAGAAGTCTGTTTAGTCCGAGTCACAAGAGTGCTTCAGGCAGTACTTCTGCCTGGCTTTCTTTATTTTGCAGTTTGTCTACTTCATAATTACTGCTTCTCCATGGAGGTTGTTTCCTGCTGGTTCTCTGAGGGGGCAGGTAGATGTGAAGAAAAATATGCCCTCCTATTTTCTTCATCTTATTCCCAAGGATAAAATCTACCATTACATCAGATGGGGAAGAGTCATTGTAGCAGCTATACACCACAAGCACTGATGGTGCATCAGGTTAAGTGCTTTCTGGGAGTCAGTCATTTAATTCCCTCCACACCTTCATCAGCAAGAGAAAAAGAGTTGTTCCCACTAACAGACAGGAAAACTAAGTCTAAGAACATTCTGGAACCTAGTATGGCATAGCTGGACCACACAGTGTGACATAAAAATCAAGAGGCCTGTAATCTCCTCCTTGCTCTGTTGTTAACTCAGGGTGCAGCTTTGAACAGCAGTTTACCTCCCTAGAGAAACTGAGGCTGTACATAACACTCATTCTATGTAGGTCACTAGGTCCTACCTGCATCGTAATATTTAATCTTTGTCTTTTGGTGGGTGTGTACAGTTTTTGTCTCATATCATAGATCAGAAAAATGAGGTTTGAAGATAGTAATTGTCACATAGTCAGAAACTGTCTGAATAAAATGGCCTTAGCCATGATGTCTGTAGCCTCCAGTGAGTAATCCCCACAGTTCTTCAACTCTTGACTTTCTATCATTCTATTATTTCATTTGACTTACTGGTCTTACGTTTTTTTCTTATGAAGTAGTGGCTCTGTTGTCAGCTCCTATACTGTATCGGGGATTATGACTGTCTTCCCTTTATTCCTACTTTTCAGTTGTAGAAACAGAGGTTGAAAGGCTTCCTTGAAGTAATACAACACAATGGTAGCCTTCATATTCAGCATACATGTTTATATAGGTTTGATAGAGTAGAACTGATGCTCAGAATCTTGACTGCTCTTAGCCTTGACCTTGAAGGAGCAATGAAGTCATGGCATCTTTTCACTGTGGGATGGGGATCTTCTCACAGGCAGGTCAAGAGCAGACAACAGAACCTCTGAAATCAGATAGAACATACAGGTGTATGACTTACAGCAAGCCTGATCACCTCCCCGAGAGAGTTTGTCAGTGCATATTTGCAGGACATAATGATTGCACTCATGATGGGGAGTTGGTATGTGTATACAACATGTCAATTCATTTTCTTTCTACCTCCAAGAGTTGCCTCAGAGATTGAAGGAGATGTTGCATCCACAAATTTTGCACAGGGGTTGGTGGTTACTAGTTGTTATAAAGAACTAGATTGGACCTTATAGGATCATCAGACTAAGACAGCCTAGGGTGGACACAATGTTGTAATGGGTTTCTGCTACTTGCAGACATCCTGCTCTGTCCTTACTGTCTGCTTTGATCACTTACAAGCTTCTTCTGGATGTCTTCACTACCTCTGTCTTAGGGCAGACAGGCCGCTCATCCTTTCACCAGAGGAAGAGGAAGTAGTGACAACAAGAAACTTCTAGAATGGGAGGGGGGGTCTGATCAGACCTGGGTTTGAATTTACCTATCCCATAAGCCTCCCTGAGATTCCTGTTATCATTCTAACCTGAAGATTGCAGAATTACCACTGCAACTAAACCAAAGGGTAACTCTTAACTGGCCTTGGTAGATAACGAGACAGAGGCTATTATTTTTAGATTGGCCAACTCTCTTGCCTGGGGCTCTTGCTAGTGAGCCACTGAGAGGAAGCAGTCTAAGTTCTTTCACTGTTCTGAGCCCATTTTATATAACATTGTTTGTATTCTGAGCTTGTACCCCTCTGGCTGTGGTTGGTTTGTCTCCTACCGCATGTGGTTAACAAACTGTTTTTGAATAATATCCATGGCTATTTAATTTGTATTGAGTAGAGACAAAAGTATTACAAGCAAAATAGTGTTTCCTAGTAGGAGTTCACAAGGCAGTTTCCTTACACTCAGCCTCCAAGCCACAGAGGATTTACCTTTCTGAGAACAAACGTTTGCCACTGGCTCAGTGCTTTCTCTGTTTTCCTTTTTGTGGCCCTCCTATCCTGTCACTTTCTTCTTGACGTGCTACTTTTGTCTCTTCCTTCTCAGTCTTGCCTCTTTGTGTTTTCTCGTTTTTTGTACTTCAAATCTCTTGCTTCCAAGCCCCAGTTCCTCTACTCTTGGGGAAAAGTACAGTGGTCTTGGTTTAAACTTAAGTGTTTTCTTGCTTCATATGGAGACATTGACTGCCCACTAGCATCTTAGAATTGTTTTTGGGCCTCACAGGTGCCTCACAGGTGCCTCACAGGTTGCTACTTGTGCTACCTTCCAGTAGTTTTTAAATTCTATTTATATAAAACTACAGGAATTACTAGTCTCTCTCTGTCTCTGTCTCTCTCTCTCTCTCTCTCTCTGTCTTTATCTATATTCCTCTTCTCCTCACATTAAGTCTGATTTCTTCTCTCTCTGAATTTATCCAGCTCCCATAATTTGCCTTTTCATTTCGTGAATGGAGATAATTTGTGAATAGAAATTACTTCCAAATGTTTCAAAAATATTTTCTAAGCATTTGCTTTAAGGCGGTCTTGTGAGCTTTAAAATTTTTTTTTCTTCTGTAAGGAAATAAGTGTTTCTAGGGAAATAGAGCCCAGGGAGAGAAAGGATTAGATTGCCCTCTCTTCTTGGATCTCTGATGACAAGTTTGGGTGCCCTGTTGAGAGAGTAACTGCAGTATGGAATTGTTGACCCCTTAGGTTGGGGATGCTGTGGACAATTTTATTGAAACCCTCTCCCAGGAACTTTCATAAAGGAGTAGGATAGGGAGGAAAGAGGAATAATCAAATGAGTTCCAAAACTAGAGCTAGCCGGGGTTGAATTTTTCAGTTGGAAGTTTCCGTACATTGGTATTGGTATAGTAAGGTTCATTCTCTTGTTTGAGATGATGCTGATATCTCATTGTTTGTCTACCTCCTCAGCAGATGCAGTGTGTCCTTGCTGCTTAAACATCCCAAGAAATGGGTGATAGAGGTCCCTGCCCCCAACGAGATCCCCATAACTCCCAGAGGGAGAGCAGAGGTGCTGAGAGGAAGTGCTTGGGAAGAGGAAAAGGAGTACTTTGAATGTATTACACTGCAGAGAGGAGGGGCTATTTGGAGAGAGTTGCCCAGGAAAGGGGAGGGAAGTACATTGCAGGGTTAAAGAGCACCAGGTGCAGTGAGTAAAGCCTGGGAGAGCAGAGTACCACTTCCCACGAATTTGAGACCAGAAGTATCCCAGGAGCTGAGGTATGGATGAAGGTGGGACTGAAAAGCCACATAACAAAGAGCCTCTTGGGCCACATGAATGTGTGTTTGGATTTGATTCGTAAGTGACACGAACCATGCTGAGAATTCTGGCACGAGAGCAGAGTGGCATAGGGTGTTCTGAAAGCCCTGTGCAGAAGGAAATGGAGTCAAGACTAGAGGCAAGGAAAGCTAAGGAGGCTGTTTAGGAGCCCATAAAGAAAAGAGTTTGAGCACGGCAAACGTGAGAGCAAGGCAGGTAGGTGGAAGAGTAGAGATGGGAGAGACATTGTAAAAGCGGGATGTTTAGGTGTGGTCACTTGCTGAATATGACAAGAAGAAGGAGACCCCGGAAAGTTCATGCAGGCTGACCAGATTCATGCTCTGTCCTGAACAGAATAACCTGGGGGGAAGGAAATAAAGGAAATAAGACTCATTTTCCTATTGATATAATTCACAGAAGACTGATCTTTCTGATCCAATTTAATGTCACAGAGGCATCACATGAGAGGGTGTTTTATACTCCTGGACCCTTCCTGGGCTCCAGGAGAAGTATGGGTTTCTACCCAGGTATCAGTTACATACTGGGTCCTCTCAAGTTAGGATCCAATTGGGGCTTCAGAGGAGGGTTAGTGTGGACAGAGATTGGATTATTCGGTTAACCATGAGCATACAACTTGGGGCATAATGTTGAAGATAAATAGGTTCTAAATATATACTACTTAGCTACAAAAGAAAGGCTCTCAGGCCACAAGATGTCCCTGAAGACTTCTTTAATGAATATTTAGAATATCTTTCTCCAGATATAAGGAAGAAAGTAGGATTCTCTAAAAACCTTTCCTTCATAAGGCAAAGGCACAATCCCCAATTCTCCACCCCCCAAGGAATGATCTTTGAATAGACTGTGCCTGATTCCTGCTCTCCTGTTATTCCCATAGAGCTCATTGTATGCTTTTTTTTTTATTTTTCCAACTGCCCCCATATGTCCCTATAGGGCACATTTAAGTCATAATATGTTGGACGTAACCGGGCTATCACTGTTTTCTATGGCTTTGGTTTCTTGACGTCACCCTTGTGTGGCTCTCTTGAAAAGACTGCTCACCTAAGCCACTTGCTTTCCTAGGTGAGGCAGGAGATCCCGAAAAAGGTCACCACTTGACCTTGAAGTGTATTTCTCATGGTCTCTGGTTGAGGAAGATGGAACTCCTGCCTGCCGCCGGCTTCCCAAACTGAGGTGCTGGCTTCCCCGAGCCTCCAAAGTTGCTAAGATACTGTATGTCTTTGGACACCGTCCAGACTGTTTCCTTCCACACTCACAGCTTTGACGGAATATTTCCTCTCCCTGATATTGTTAGATAGGTGACATGCCAAACCAAAGTTAGAACCGTTACACGACATTTCTTTGAGTGCAGCTTCCTTGGTTCCCCCATTCATCTGCTGCACTGCAAGGGAAAAAGTTAAATCAAAAAAGCCCTATTAAATAGATGTGCCAAGTAACGAGGAAAAGAAGAGGAAAAAAAGTTTCTTCAACTATTATATGCTCAGAATTTAGTCTCACAAGCATATTTTTGTTCCTTTTCTCTATTTAAAAATTGATAACCTAGAAAGAAAAGTCAGGCACGGGCTCCGGGTGGTTTGTGGAACAAAAGTGGCACCTACTGGTGGTGAGCTCGGGCTTAAATTCAAAGTTGAGATTTGTGCATGACCTTGACCAAAGTTATATCCTCCTGAGGAGGCTTCCTAATGATTTTCTATGTCTGGAAGGGCAAACCCTCTTTAGATGTATAAATATTAAAAAGCACTTCTTAGGCATGAGGGCACCAGTTTCAGGGCTACAGGATGACTTTTTCAGCTTGTAATTAAAAACATCTACTGGATAACTAACCAGCAGCACTATTTGCTTAAAGGAGCAAATGATTTAAACCCAGTTGGGTTGCACGCTGCAGTGGAGGGGCCAATGGGTGATGTTCTTATCTCTGGGTTCTAGAAGCATCTCTCCAGCTGCCCCAGGCTCTTTAAGCCTCTCGGGTCTTGGAACCTTCTACATTGCTTCACTTCTGTCCTTGGGGTTTTTGCTTTATCCAGAAGACATTTTTTTCCCGCGTTTTGGTGTCCAGGTCTGTGTCCTGTGTCTGAAACTAAGACCTAGTTGTCAAGGAAAAGCATTTCTCTCTTCTTTAAGGGCATATGCTTGAGGGTCATGACAGACTCCCAACACTGTCTGTCTTGAGTGGATAAAACAGTCATTAATGAAGCCCTGCAGAGTTTTTCCAGAAAGCAAAAGTGTACTTGTTGATTTTTTTTTTTTTGCCTTTTTAAAGGCAGACTCCATTGAGTGATTCAAAGTGAACATAACTGATCAGAAACAGAGTCATGATTTACCCAGTTGAGTAAAAGAGAGAAAGTAGGAGGTCTGCCCCCTTCTAAATAGTTATAAGGTCCCTGCCATTTATTTAGGCAACTAATCTTCAAAAAAATTCCATTTCACAGGTGGAAAAATTGAGGCCTGTAGATGATTTGCTGCATGTAACGTGACAATTCTTAAGTGATCATTACAAGAATCTTTTTGACTCTAAAATCCATTTGTACTCTTGGTAATGTTAAACAAAAAGCCGTCTTTGCTGATTCCTTTGTTGTCCACTCCTCCCCAAATGTATAATATACCTATGAATGGACAACCCTGAGCCAAGGATGAGCACACAGTGCTGAGGAAGAGGAGAAACTGCACAGCTCCAGGGGGGCCTGCTGTTTACTGTCACCATCAGTGCCCACACATCCCAATTTGCTCATTTTTAATCTCTGGGGGAGAAGTTGGCAGATTGGAAATATCAATAGTTATTGAATTGGTTTTATCCCAAGGCTTCTTAAAAACAGTGGTCAATGCCTTCCAAGCCCTAAATGCTTCCTAAGCCCTATGAACAACAACAACAGGCAGTTTATATTTTCATCATCCGGCCACTGTGGGCCAGGAGACACCGGGTCAGGATTTTTCTCAAGAAGCTTATTTTTCTGCACAACTCTTCATCCTTCTATCCCTGGAGTTACATTTGGCTTTGTGCATTTAAAATAAATGCCTTCCAGGCATGTGTAGAGTATGATTAGAATAACATAGCAGCAATGAGGTTAAGGACACTGAGGGAAGACAAACATTTTTTTGGACCTGATAGAAACACGTCATGAGATGAAGCGTTCGTGTCCTGGGCCCAGTTAGGGCAAAGCATGCATAGGGTTGTTTGTTTTCATTTTCATAGCTATGTGAAGGGCCAGGAAAGAATTGTCCCACAAGTTCAGAGAGGCCATTGATTTCCTGAATGGTTGGTTTCTCCTCTGAGATTAGGGGTGTGGAGGGCAGCTGCTCCGCCAGGTCCGTGTCACACTTCGGCCTGCGCTCTGTAATCGGTGCTGCCGGTGCCAGGCTATTCAGCACTCCCGTTGCCCACTCCCCTGTCTTTCTTCAGTCAATAGAAGTTTGCTTGGCCAGTGAGGGACTTGGATTAGCACAACAGCTTTCACTGCTGTCTGCATGTGGCCTAATAGAGTTGGTTGAGAAGGTTCTTCAGAGGCGCTGGTTCTGACAAGGGAAGTGTCTATAATCTTGCCTTTGTTTAGAAATATGAACTTCGAAACCCTACTGCAGAGAGTGTCGGCAGCCACACTGATCTGAGGCCTTGGGCAAATTCATTTGAATTGCTTTGAAATTGGATATTCAAAATTCAATAAAAAATAAGCCAGCCTGGTGGTACAGCGGCAGCATTCCACCCATCCAGCTGGGTAAGCCGCGATGATTTCCAGGCCGAGGACTGGAGAGCCCGAGTGTGATGGGGAGATGAGCGGGGGAGCTGCCAGAAGACTTTCTGGCAGCCCGGCCCGCCGACGGCTCCCTGCCAGCCCGCTCACGGAGCAGGGCTGACTTGGCGCTGGGTGGCTCCTCTCGTTGGCCTGCCCAGGCAGGGACTTGGTGCCTGTTCATCCTGTGGCCAGGGGCCAGGAGGAGGGAATGCCTCAAGGACAAATGGATGGGGTGTTGGAAAAACAATAAAATCACATCACTCCAGTTGTTTGGAGAGTGGCTGGACTTCTCAAATACTCTGCCGCGCAGATTCAGAGCCATCAGACGTGTAGGCGGGTTTAATTAAATTGTATGCAGATGCAGGGAAACATCATAATTTGCCCTTGGGCAAACACTGCAGCTTTTGCCTGTAACGGGGTACACGGCCTCCCAGAA
Organism: Thryonomys swinderianus; assembly: GCA_004025085.1. Taxonomy (NCBI): domain Eukaryota; kingdom Metazoa; phylum Chordata; class Mammalia; order Rodentia; family Thryonomyidae; genus Thryonomys; species Thryonomys swinderianus. Next base: position 80,482 of record PVIC010000169.1, read on the forward strand.
GGTCCTTTCTTGCCAACTGCTCTGGAGGGTCCCTCTTCATGAGAGGTTTTTTGCAAAGACTGTTTTCCCAGGGGTTTTACGGGGAGACCATTCTTACTGTCCCCAAAGACTCAGGCTGTTTGATCTCCCCGCTTCAAGATGGGATACCACAGTTATGCATACAAATGGTGAAATGGCTGTAGAATGAATATATATTTTATATATGTATATTATCTGGAAGGAGGTTTGTGTGTGTGTATGTTCATATATCTATACATACACATACATTTATATAGATGTACAGAGATACACGGATGGGTGGAGTGGGTTGATGGTTGAACAACTGATTGATAGATGGGTGGATGGATTTAGACATAGGAAGATAGGCTCCGCATGTGAGAAATGTGTCTTGTAACCCCTGAGAAACCTTCTCGATTTTCATAATCAGGACTGTAATACCACATGCATTAATCCAGGCTTTTTTCTTTGTTGGAATTTGTGCGCACACAAACCACTTTGAGTCAGGTTCCAGGAGAAATACATCCCTTAACCTTCTGACTGTCGCACCCATGCCACCCACAGTACCATACCTAAAGAGGGGTAATTGGAACTCCTGCATGCAGGGACATTATGAGCAGCCCATTCCATTGGCCTTCATTCTGTATCACCAGCCACTCAAGGGCCAGCCATGAAATTTAATTTGGAGTTTTACAGACACGTTCTGAATCCGAAATCTCAATAATAACTTTCCCTTTGCTCAGCCTTTTAACTGTGAAATTCAGTTGGGGAGTTTCGAAGCAGCAGGTAATGTCACAGCACTCCAGAGGGATTTTGCCAGAATTCTACTAAAGTGCTTGCAAGTGTCATTTCCATATTTAACTAATTTCAGTTTTTAATTAGCTCCATGTGAAAAATGAGGGTTCACGCTGAGCTCCTCTGTCAGCACAGACGCTTGTTTCCTTTCTAGGATCTCAGGACAATTAAGAAAAAAATAGTTGATGCTACAGTAAGTGTGATCATGCATAGCTCTCTCAAGCCGTAACATTGCTCACTGACGGTGAGGAAGCAGCGGTGCCAGGGCCTGCTCGCCACAGTGGGAAAGAGCAGTTTGGAAGAGGACTGTCAGCGCAGAGCTCTGAGTTACAGAACCTGAATGATTTCTTAGCTACAGAAAGTGTCCTCTTGTCCCTGAACTCTCCACGATGACCTGTGAGCAGGTTTTGAAAGAACACTGTGTGAAACAGATAACTGCAAAGATGACGTTACTATGGGAACACAGGTTTCCCGGGTACCATCTCTGCACTAAATTCCAGCATCCAGTTACTTGCAAGGTCATTGGACTTCAGAATTTAAGGCTCTTGACATACAAAAGTGACTTCTTTATATTTTAAGTTTCAAAACACATTACAGACATGGGAATTACTAATCCTACATTCAAAGAGTAAATGCCACTTGGGACTAACATGCAAATGGAAAACTACACACTCTTCAAAAAAACTGTACTGAGAAGTTCAGTTTTGCATAAACTGAAAAATATTTGATGTGATCAGGTTTCAGAAACAATTTCAGGAAAGCCAAACAAATGCAGGCCGTGCATTTCATTTGCATAGCATCCATGTTAATGACATTATTTGTTTAAAAGAAAAGATTCATTAAAAGTTCTGAAAATGATTAAAGTAGAAAAGTGTTTGACACTTCTCTTCATGAGCAGCTTTTGGAAACTGGTTTGAAAACTGTAATCATTTTTTTCTTTGTATGTTTTAATGTTGGGCAATCATTCTCTTTTGACAATGAATGTTAACGGAAGATGTCATAGCAAGAACACCAGATATCTCCAATAGGAATGTAACTCTGGAATCTAAGTGGCAAGAAGAATTTTTTTTTTTTTTGAGACAGGGTCTTTCTATGTAGTTCAGGCTGGCCCTGAGCTCACTATGCAGCCCAGGCAAGCCTTGAACTCAGCAATCCTCCTGTCTCTGTCTCCTGAGTGCTGGGATTACAGGCGTGAGCCACCACGCCCAGTGAGGCTCATGTTTTGTTTTGTTTTGTTTTGTTTTGTTGAGATAAGGTCCCACTTTGTAGTTCAGGCTGGCCCTGAGCTCACTATGTAGCCCAGGCAAGCCGCCGCGAACTCAGCAATCCTCCTGTCTCTGCCTCCCGAGTGCTGGGATGACAGGTGTGAGCCACCATGCCTGGCACTGGCAAGAAGAATCTTTAGGAATCATGTTTGTGTATTTGATTGGGAAGCAGGCAGGATACAGAACAGTTATGGATTTCTGCTGTGTTCCCTTTTCTACTGCCTGGGCCTGAGTTCTATAACTCATGGTACCCAGATAGGCTGCCTTTTGGCCATGAGATTAGAGAAGAGTGTCCGTTGCACTTGGTGGACATGCCACCATTGGAGATGTTTTATAAGTGATATGCTAAAAGATGGAGGTGATTTTTGGAACATGAAGAGACCACCCAAAAGTTATTAAAACTAAAATAACTGCTACTATGAATAGTAGTACCAGTGGCCAGCAGTAGAGCCCTGACTGTCCAGAGTGACCTGAGTTTGGAACTTGTTCTCCCCATTTGGGAGTGCTGCCCTCTGAGCTTAGAAGGTATTGTAGCCTTTTCCAAGGCTGGGATAGGAGCTTACCTGTGCTGGGACTGAATTTTCAAACTGAGAAAAATGCGACTTCTAATTTAGAGTTTCCTGTTCTTCTCCCAGGGATAGTCAAGAGTTTGGAGCTCAAGGGATAGCTGCAGCCCCAAAAATCTTGTTGTTCCCTGATGAGGCACACCTCACCAGCCCTTTGAGTGTCGAGGACCCTGCTCAAACTGCAAATCACAGGCAGGAACAGTGTCCACCTAAACATGTAATTGTTGACATGAAGAGTAGTAGTTAGCAATCTGATGACAAGGAACTACACTATTAGGATGATGGGTGCAGCCCACATTCTGGAAGGTAAAGACAGGCTATGGAAGGACCAGAAGGTTGGGGAAGCAGAATGAAATCTTGAAATGTGCAATTTTTTAGAGATTGTTATTTGAATCCTAGACCTGCTAAGAAAGGGTAAAACCACAAATGTGCTATCAGAAGTACTTCAGTCATAACTTGGTGAGTTACACACATACTTGTCAATTTTATCAGACAACTATTTTGAGATACAAGGTAAGAGAATAGGCTGCAGAATGCAAACTAGTCGCTCCACCACTGTTCAAATATCAATCAGCCTTCCAATTTCTATGTGATTAAAGGATATCAAATTAGGAAGGGGACCATCACAGCAAGAGTATAGTGTTTAGCTAAAACCATTTATTGAAATATTAATCTCTCTACATAGACAAAATGGTTTCATGTATACCTGACAGAAAATTGGCTAGGAAATTGACCATACATGTGGGCACATGTACACACAAACACACACACATACACACTTTCTCTCTCTCTGTCTCTCTCTCTCTGTCTCTCTCTCTGTCACACACACACACACACACACACACACACACACACACACACCTGGAAGCATATTTCTAGGAAGATAGTAGAAAATAAAGTCATTCTCAACCAACAAGCATTTGTTTCTAACTGTGGAACAGACCATAGGGATGTAGGGAGAGGACATTGAGGGGTAATCCTGAAATCACTGACACCTTCATTAAGCATATGGGACTCTCCCAGAAGCAGAGGTACTGTCTTCTCCTTAAATCCAAACATTCTGTCCAGAAATCCCTGGCTGGCTTTTTGATTTGCTAAAACTATCGGGTGATTCACGTAATGTGTTTAATGCACAGTAGTTTCTGCCAGAGATTAGCGGACACAAAGAAAAAGTTGCTCAGCTTAATATCTGGCCTTTTTGTGTTTCTTTATATTTAAGCTCAGTACTATACCGTGTAGCTTTCTGGGGGCAAGTTCTGGGTCACGTATATGGTGAGGGCTGTTTTCTGGATTTTTGATGTTGAAAAAGTCAATCCCTTTGACCAGAGTGAAAAAAAAAAAAAGTGGACCATTTGTTTTCCCTACTTCAGTGGAACTTCAGTGTTAAATATTCTAACATAGAATATATCATCATGTGAATTCTGTCTGCTGTTTTGTTTTTGTTTCTGTTTTTATTGTTTCCTCTGTATAGAATCTTCCAGTTACAATTGTTTGTTCTTCTAAGAAGTTCAGCATACAGGTACTATAGTAGATTTATGTGGTAGTAAGAAGACATCTTTGTATTACTTTGTGTAATAAACTTCCTTCCAGAAGGATTTAAAAAACATGGTTTGTGCCTTTACTGCAGAGAAAATTTAGCAAATACCTAGTGGGATCAACAGTGTTGGCACAAAGGAAGCTTGCAGAGATCTTTATCTTCCAAACTTTTTGTCCCTGTGAGAGCAACAGAGCTTCGAAATGGATTGATTATATTGTGCTTTCTAGGGAGAGGGTGCTGCCACATTGCCTCACAATACATGGTTGGACCTTCTAGTAAGTCTCATGGCACACACCAACTCTCTCAGTATCAGATATGTCTAAGGAGTTGAATTGGCAAGAGTGGAGTCACAATTTGTTACTAGCTGCATTTTCTGATGAATCTTCGGGTCCCACCCAGGAATCAGTGTGGTTGATAAAAAGAGTAGTCCATATGCTTTACACACCAGACAGCCAGGCAGTTTTTGACACTTTGGGGAAAGTGTGGATGCTTGATCTGGATCTTCAGCTGGGCAGAGAGCCATCCCATTGCCACATGGGGGAGAGACTTGGGGGATGCTGTATATGGACAGGGCTTGCCTTCACAAAGAGCTTTGTACCTCGTCAGGCTTCTAGACAAATTGGTGGACACAAAATAGGAAGCATGACACTCACCAGTCCTCTGGTGAGAGGATGGCCAGATGAAATGTAGGATACCCAGTTAAATCAGAATTTTCAGATAAATAAAAAAATGACTTTACAATTATGGCCCTAATATTGCATGAGATATTCATATTTAACTATCATCTTGTGTTTGTATTTGCTAAGTCTGGCAACTTTGTTTGGTGACTGTGTCTCATACTCCATAATCAGCTTCAGGTAAGATGCTAAAACTAAACAGAACCAGTAATATTCCCTTCATAGCTGTAAGTGATTAGCCCAAGAAATGGTCACATGATCCCTTGCTCAGCCAATTAGAGTTTTTGTCCAGGATGTATAAAAGTAGAACCAGAAAAGTAAAGCCCAAGGGGACAGGTGTAGCACTCTGTGCGATCGTCCTTTCCTTGTAGATAGAGCCCCTCTTTACTTATCAGGTTTTTATAATGAAATACCAGAAGTTGAGTAGCTTTCAAATAATAGAGGTTTATTTCTCACATTTTGGAGGTATGCAAGGCACTGGTAGCTTTGGGGTATAGATGGGGCTCCTTTTCTGGTTCACAGATGATACTGTCTAGCTTCGCCCTTAGGTGGCGGTAGGGATTATCCAGCTCTTTGAGGCTTCCTCATTCTCCCTGATCCCATTCGTGATGGTGGAGCCCCCATCACTTAGTCATTTCCCAGATGGCCACGTCCTAACCCCATCCCCTTGGGGGGAAAGAATTCAACAAGTGTGTTTGGGGACAAGGGAACAACATTTATCCTGCAGCAAATCCCACTGACAGAAAATAAAGATGGGTCTTGAATGGCCAGCAACTCCTTATCTCCCATAAGCTACCTTAATAGGCTTCGGAGGAATTTCTCTTTGCTGTTTAAGCTGGGTCAAGCTGAGCCCTAAGGGTCCTGAGCTAATACAGAGCTGTTGTGGTCAGACTATGAAGTTGAGCATTATGGAGTATAGAAAAAAGGGTCATTTTCCCTGGAAATGTTTGCAAACAGGTACTTACAATCAGATGGCCCAGCCCCAGAGACATTCATGAGACACCAGAGGGCCATCTGGCTTTGCTGCACCCTGTGCCCAACAGTGGGGAGTGGTTTGCAGTCTGTCCTCCAAGCAGAACGAACTCCAGTCCCAAAGCACGCCCCTCTCAGGCTAGCTTCTCGTGGTCCAGACTGACCAGCCAATGGAGGAGGGAACCTTTCCCTCACTCCATTTCAGAGCCATTGTCTAAAATATTCTCTGTCTAAAAATATCTCTGCCTCTCACTGGCGCAGCACCTAAAACTTCAATCCTTAGAGTTTATATGTTTGGTTTAAATCATTAATTGCCTCTATAATTGCGTATCCATTAATGATAGAAAATGTGACGTTACTGTGGGGAGGACTAGGAATGAATTATTCTATCAAGTTCCAACAGGTTTTTTTTAGTTCCATTGAAGTGGCTGATGATTTGGAAAGCAGAGTTCTGAGTTCAGTGTGAGTGCGGGAACCTTGCTGTGCAGTGGAAAGACACGAAGACAAGTGGCATTGCTGACTTTAGAAGTGGACCAGCCTGTGGTCGCTGGTCATTGCAGACAAGCCGAATGGACAGCCAGGCCTGGAAGGAGAGGTGGGATGCCCAAGAAGAGCCGCCCTGTTACACTGCTGCATTTCGGCTCACCCTTGCTTGGGCAGCTTTTTGCATCTTTCCAGTCTGGCTCAAGTATTTCTTTTCCATATTGCATCTTCCCAGCTGCTTCTGCCTGTGTGGGTGGGGAGCGAGGCCTGGAGCTGGAGCGGGACGTCTGAGCTCTCTCACCTCCTCCACCTCAGGCAGACAAGAGGAGCTTGTTGTGTCCCCGTGCTCTCTTTCACTAATTAATTGGTGCCAGCCTGGCCTCGCATGGTACCCGGGCTTTCCTTGGAGTCACCCGAAGGTTTTGTTAATCCACAGCTCCTCCGAGTTCACTCCTGAGTTCCTGATGTGTGGGTTTCAGATGGGGCCCAAGGAGTTGCATTTCTCCTTATAGATTCCCAGGTAACGGTGACCCTCCCACTCTGGGTCCCCATCCACAGACACAGGCCTAGATTCTGAGCTGAAGGGCAGGGTCAGCCTTGGTCATCATGGTACCCGTAGGGCCTGTCTGGACACCAGGCACAGGAAAGAAGGCAAGGCCAGGGACTGCTGGTTAACCCAACTGTGCCATGCTCCGCAAGCCTTGGCCTGCAGCAGTACCAGTGCTAGTGTGGAAGCACCTTCAATTTTTCAGATCAAAAGTGGAGAATGTTGCTCATTAATGTGTTTTTTATATACTGGTGTTTCCAGGATATCTGCATAGGAGAAGATTAAGTGTGGAAATCTGGAGGGCAAAGTGGTAGTAGGGGCTTGTCCTGAAGCTCCGTTACATACAAAATACGCTTTTCACTTAAGCTGTCATGGCAGCTCTGGAGAAGGTGACTGAAATCGTTTCAAATTCTCCTGTCTTCTCCCTTTCCCGGCCCAGCTGCACCTCCCAGCTGCTGCTTCCTGTTGCTCCCAGTTTCACATGTGAAATACTCAAGCCAGGCTTGTCTTTAAGCATCACTCCCAAAGGCAGCTCCAGGGTTGGTGCAGTAAGTCAGAAGCAAAGGAGATCAAGGTCTATGCTTTTGCATAAAGATGGAGGGAGGGACGGAGGGCCTCTCTGCCAAGGGACCCACCCCTTCAGCTGTCTGCAGCCTCTGCTAGAAAATGACTCTGAAAGACATCATCCTTAGGTATGTTTCTGTGCAGGGCGCTGATTTTGATTCAAAAGCCAGGCTACTGCCATTTGAGGAACAGGCTGTGTGCTTGTGACCTTACTGTTTGGAACTTGAAAGGTATTTTTCTCTGGACAGACATTGCTGCGTCTTTCCAGCCCACAATGTAGCTAATGTCTGTTGGGCTCTGAGTTCTGTGCACGCACTAAGCTAAATGCTGTGTTTTAATTCAATGTGGCAACCCATCTGGGCAGAAGGAGGTGTTAAGATTCCCATTTTATAGGTGAGAAAACTAAGCATTGAAGGCAGAAAAAAGGGAGGAAGAGAAAGAAGGATGGAAAGGAGAATGAGGGAAGAGGGGAGAGGGGTAGAGGGAGAGATGGAGAGAAAAAGATAAACAACTGTGAACTTTCTCAAAGCTTCTCAACTATCAAAGACTAGAAGCAGAACCTGGATTTGAGGCCAAGTCTGCCTGATTCCACAGTTGCCCTAACCATTATGTTCTTCGGTTTGCGTGAAAGTATGTTGTGTCCATAATATACTTGAAATGCAGAGCCAAGCCTTTTTACACAAAAGGCTTTTTTTTTTAATCTGGTACTTCTACTATAAGAAAAAAATTATAATTCATTGTTCTTATCCAGAGTCCCCCAGTTCAAAGTCCAGCTCTACTCTAATGGCAAAATGACTTGAATAAAATACTTCATCTCTATCTCCTGTAGCTCCTCAGTTATAAAATGGATCTAATAAAAGAATCAGCTTCTACAGCGATAGCATGAATTGATTAATCCATGAAGTTACACCATATAAAACTGCTGGCTTTCTACTATATTTTATCCACCAAAAAATGGCAGTTTTGTGTCTAAATGTTTAAAGTTCTGAGAAGAGTGGCTGGCGCTCATGAGCATTGTATTAGTGTTAGCTCTCTTCCTCTTGAAAACTGCATGGAGTTTTCAGGGCCTGTAGCATGGTGGGTGCTCAGTGACTGCTGGTGTATTTGTGGTGACCCAGCCTCATGGGCACAGGGAAACCCAGGACACATCTGCAGTGTCTGGGCTGTTGCAACCCTCCGGGGGCCAGAGGAATGCAGGTGAGTTGCACAAAAGAGCTCCCCAATTCTCAATTCAAGACTCCCGTGGCATTGCCAGGCATGAAACAGGAACTTCCAGAGAAGCAGGGACTGACTCTGTAGAGACAGCATCCCTAAAGCAATCTGTGTCCACTAGCCCTAGAGAAGCAAAGAAAAAAGTTCAAGGTGAAAAGTGTGTTGAGTTCCGTCTTGTGATTTGCTTTTTTTTTTTTTTACAGCTGAAAATAATGAGAATAGACAAGCCAGAGAGAGAGCTTCCCTTCCAGCCTGTTCCTCTAGTATGGGTGTTTTTCTCTGCATGGGAGGGAGGGGTAGCAGACATCGTGGAGGGTCTTTGGGTACTAACCCAGCTCAGGATGTGATTCCTAAGGGCACAGCCTGTGTGCAATAGGACTTACGGATAGTGGGAAATGGACATTTTTTTTTGTAATTTTAAATTGTATTCCAGTACCTTTCTCATTGTCAGATAAAAGTTGTATATATTTACCATGTCAGACATAATATTTTGAAATATGGATACTTTTGGACTTACTGGGATAACTTCTTTCAGTGTCTATGTATTTTCCCCCTAAGGTATCAGAAAACCTTTTAAGTAATGCATAAAACTTTTTATTTCACAGGTATTTCTTTGGTTCAGGCCACACTGATTATAACAGTGGTGGCGAACCTGTGGCACATGTGCCACAGCTGGCTGTTCATTAGTAATTGAAAGCTCTGAAAGGTTCGACATCCCTGAATGAAAGCCTTATAAAAGGGCCCTGAGACTCAGGGTGTTAGCTCAATGATAGCAGGGGGGAAAAAAAAACTAAAAGAGAAAGGGTGCTTTTAAAATGTAGTCAAGAAATAATAGTACAAGTGGAGCCTAAGATTTAGTAAAATCCATGAACATGGTCTTTGGTAACCGAACTTGGAGAAACACAGGATAGCTGTGATTCAGACACATCCATAGATTCTTGGCTGTGGCACCTAATAACTAAGTGTGGGAAGTTAATCTAAACCTCACTTTTCTCACCTGTAAAATGGGAATAAAATTTGCTATCTCAAAGATGATATTTTTAATATTCTATTATGATTCTTTTTATTTTTAAGCATGTTTGTGATATATAATGATTTCATTAATTTTTGGAAATTGGTACATATACATATCACATCTTAATCATTATCACTTCACCTTCCTATTCTCCTCCCTGACATCTCATCTCCCCCCATTCCAGGAGCCTCTTCTCTCCACAAACTACACCGTTTTCTTTCATTTGTCTTTAATTTTGCTTTTTCAGTTATGTATATTTTGGGTTTCTCATGTAATACAAATCATGCATGTCTGACTTACTTCACTTTGAATTATTGCTTGGTGTATCCATTTTCCTAGAAATGACCGAATATTTTCTTTATGACTGAGTAGTACTCCATTGTGTGTGTGAACATGTGGGTGTACATGCCAATTTTCCTCCATCTCTTCCTGTTAATATGCCTCCGGTCTGCTTCCAAGATTTGACTATTATGAGTTGTGATGGAAGCATGTGTTAATGTCTTTACTTTTTCAGGAAGATACCAAGAAGAGCTGTAGCTGGATCAAATGCACTTTCTGTTTTTAGTTCTCTAAAGAATCTCAGATATTTGGTGGTTTGATTTCCATGGTGACTGTACTAGTTAACAATCCTAACAAAGTCCCCCTAGTTTGGATAATCAAATGATAAATACCTTTTAAAAGGCAGAAATTGAGAACCTCCCCCAATGGATTTGCCATTGCTTATTCCTATTACTATTATTACTCTTAAGCCGAAGTTCAAATTGTGTTTTTAAATTAGATTTTTAAGCTGTTCTTATTTACAATATATATTCCTTAAACATTATGGTATTCTAAATCCTACACTGGTCATGGGGCCTGAGTAGAAAAAGCAGAAAGAAGATTCACCATCACCTTTCAATGTGCTCGTGACTCAGAAAACTAGGGGAGGATCACCAGTAAATAAGTAATGACCACACAAAGAGGGGTACATGTAAAGTATCCCAGGAGCCTGAAGGAGGAAGTCCACCTAGAAGATCCTGTTAAGCCCCGATACTCTTAAGTTTGATCTGCCCAGTTAGCATATGTGGCTTTTGGGCATTTGAAAGTTGTAAACATCTTTCACTTACACCTCATAGGTGCAAGTGAAGGACTTCATTTTATTTTATTTTTAGTTCATTTAAATTTAAGAAGCAAACCATGAAATATTTTGTTTATCAGTACTCTTACTATTTTGGCAGAATGTGGCTTTTACTTTTAGTGTTTAAATTTGCCATCTGATCTGAGACATGCAGCAAGGGGAAAAGACAGGTTGAAGGTTTTTGTGTACAAAAAAATTTCTCATTTATGATGTTCATGCTCATTACATGTTGGACTGATACTATTTGGATATATTGGGTTTTAAAAAACATTAGGCCGGAGATTTAACTCAATGGTTCTGGTGCCTGTCTTGCAAATGCAAGGTCCTGAGTTCGATCTCGGTAACCACATACAATGCTGGGCGTGGTGACTCACGCCCACCAGCCATCAATACCACATACCACAGTGCCAGGTCTGGTGGCTCACGCCTGTAACCCCAGTCCTCGAGAGGCAGAGACAGGAGGATTGCTGAGTTCGAGGCTTGCCTGGGCTACATAGTGAGCTCAGGGCCAGCCTGAACTACAAAGTGAAACCCTGTCTCAAAAAAAAAAAAAATTTATTAAATTTATTTGTACTTGTTTAATGTAGGTACTCAAAAAAAGAAAATGAAATTTTACATGTAGCTTGTGTTACACAGTATTTCTGTGAGGCAGTGCTGGCCCGGGAGCAGAATGCAAATGACATTCTGAGTGAAGAATTCCAGAGAACAGAGACATTTCCCAGGGACACCTGACTTCACCCACCTGGGAAAATCTGGACCAAAGCCTGGAAAATCTGAGACCACTTATTAGAAGGCCTTCCAGGCTATGGAAGAAGAGAGTTGTCTCTGAAATTTAGTCTTAACTTTAGGACCTTGGTGGAGGCCAGATTTAACAAATTTAAAAAAAAAAATCTAGCAGCTGTAGACCTTGGGGTATGCTGTATAACTGCAATAAGCTCTGTTCATCTGTGGAACAGGGATAATAAAATGCCTACCTCCAGAATGTCTTGTAAAGGTTACATGAAATTAAGTAAGACTATTAGGGAACACATTTAGAAACTTTAGCCTAAAAGCACTAAGCAATGAAAACAAGTTGGGGAACTTTAGCAGTGGCTCATTTTTCTTTAGCTCTGAATGTGCAGGTCTGAGAAATCCTTCCCAGGCTGAGGGTAACAGTCGGATTCACCTCATGATAACAAAATACCAGAGGCATATTTCTAAAGTAAAAAAGCTTTTTTGACTCACAGGCATGCTGGTGGAAGGTCCAAACAGCATGGTGCAGGCTCTGGCAAAGGCACCCTGGGCTTCATCACATCAAGGCAGAAGTGTGTACATTTCTTTGTCTGTTTGATCGTTTTTTCTTCTCTTATAAAGCTACCAGAACTTAGTTAGGGGCCCCACCCTAATGATCCCATCTAACTTCATCACTTTTCAGAGACTCCAACTCCAAGCACACTAGTTAGAGTAAGTTTCCACCTTCTTCTTGCCATTCATGTAAGATTTGGGGAACCAAGAGAAAGCATATAGAGATCGTGATGCTGGTGTTGGAAGAGACACCAACTGCTACCTGGGAGCATATAGTGCTATGCTTGGTTTTGAATCATCCATGAGTCATAATGGAAGATAATAAGGCACGTGAAGGAGGGAGGTACTGTGAACCATGTCCAGTGTCTTCCTGCTGTCATTGTGATGCTTTATATAAGCCAAAATGTCACAGCAGTATGCAGTGCCATCGCCTGTTGAGAGAAATATGTACCTTAAGCACGAAAGAAACCTGTGGGATGTGAGTGTCACATAAAACCCTTGAAATGAGTTCCATTACGTGCACTGTCACCAACTCACAATAAGTCTAATTGTGTAATTTATTTAATTGCAGGTGAAAAATGTAGTTCATTTAGGTACACCTGGCTTACTTTCCAAAAAGAAACTATCTTTTCATCCAGATAAAATTTCTCCTCCTGGGAAGATGGGCATGTGGATACTAAGCAAGGACAGGGCGTGGGGTATTCGCTGGCAGGACACTACCTTGCATTCGTAAGGTCCTGGATTCAGTCCCCAACACTGCAGAAACATAGTGTGTAACAATAGAGAGGGGCCCACCACATTTCCTCCTTTCTATTCCCTGCTCCCTCAGAGATGGGACTGATTTTTTTATAACATGATGTTTCTTTCAATCAGAATCAAGTTTTAAATGTTTTAGGTTAGCCATGTGCAATCCACTTAACTAAAAACCATTTAAGAGAAAGATCAAGCCCAATTTGCTAATGCAGGCAGCTTTTTTTTTATTCCCGAGTTTAAAAAAAAAAAATCCTTGAGCTAACCATGTCAAAAATTAAAAATTGAAAGGGACACTGGAAATCTCCCCATGTGCCTAATTTGACTTTGCTGAACGAATGACCAAATTGAAATGAGAATTACATACAGGATTTGTTCGACATCCTTATTCCTTCATCTCATTTCTCACTACTGAAAAAGTACCAAGTTCACGTGCGGGTGGGAACGTGTCTGTATCGACCCAGGCGTCAGCAGACCAGGTAGAAGTAGAAAAATGGTGGTTTTAGATTCTAGTCTGGATGAACTTCTGCAGTAGAAGCCATTTGTCATGCAGCTCAGTCTACTGAGTTGAGGATCAGAAAAGACCATAATGGCTCTTGTGTGGACTAATTTTATTAGGTTATTTTTGCTCCTGCCCTGCCTTGCAGATAACGGTAATCGTATCTTTGGTAGGTGAGAGGAGGCTTCTCTGAAGTTCCCCTGTTGTCTCCTCACTACACCATTGCATCATATATAGGGTTTAGAATTTTCTTTCTTAAAGAGGGGAGAAAACAGAAGAGGGAAATACGAGATCGTTGAGAGATCGAGGTGCCAATCTTTGAGCAGCCAGTTCCTGGCTAGCACGACCACAGGCATCCTTTCACCTAAGTGGGGCCCACGGTCACCATCTGGTTTTACAGCAAAAGTCTGGATTAGATGACATCCAAGGCCTCTCTTGAGTGCAGCTTTCATGCCAGTGTGATGGAGAAAATCAGCTACAGAGGTGTGGCTGCAGGGGTCCAAGTGAATGGAAGAAGACTGTTTAGATGAACAGGTCCCTGTCATCCCTGCTAGTTGGAGTTAAACTGTCATCCTCCTCTGAAAGAGGTGGTGTGGTGTTCAGGTTTCAGGCAGTGCATCTTACAGTCAACTCCATCTTTTCTCCTTACCAGTATCATGGTACGTTGGCTCTTGAGGCCTCAGTTTTTCATCTGCTAAATGGGAAAGCAGTATACACACCTCATAAAATCCCTTACACTGCTTAGCCCAGTGGTGGTGCACGCTAAGAGCTCCATAAAATTAGCTGTAAGAACAGAAGGACCTGAGACCCCCACAGGAAGTGAGAAGTGCATGTTGCTGGCTCCCATGGGTCAGATACCCATAGCACTCTACCTGCATTCTGCCTGCTTGCTACCAGTATCCGATTTTGTGGTCACCCTTCTCTCTGTAGACATTCAGTTCCATGCTGCTTTATCAAGTCACTGTGCAGCGACAGAGCCAGTGCGATGGTCCCATTGGATGGCATCGTTCAGTGACGTCTGGCCGACTTACTCTTTGTGCGCGCACTTGAGGAAGCTCACACCCTGGCAGAACCTCCTCACGGCGCATCTCAAGACACTCCTGTCTTTGAGTGGTAGACAGCTGTCTACTCAGAGCAGGGAACAATCTGATTAACAGCATGTGCTTAGTTCTCAACCCAGCTGCCCCTCTGCCTGCACCCCGGGCTTGATCAGTGCCTTTGGGCCTCTGTTGCCTCCTCTGTGAAATGGGAGTGATCTTAGAAGGAGCTGAGAGCAATGCTTAACACTGAGTCATTACTTTACAAAAACATTAGCTTTTGTTGTAGCGAATGAAAGTGAAGCCCAGGGGGACGAAGTAGTTTGTCCAGGGTCACCCATTTATGATTAGCAGTGTAGACACATGGACCCTGATGGGAGTACCTCTGGTATCCAGGAACCTGGCACCGAAGGGTCTTCTTTGCTTGGTTCCTAAGCCCCTCCTCACTGTGTTTTTTCTCCCAAGTTTTAGGCTGCCTGACTGTGGGCTGCAGAGTTCAGGCCAGAGGATCCCTCTGGGCAGTTTGTTGGGGGCTGTGGAGGATTTAGGAAGGGGATCTGTCTGGACACTCCCTCGCTTTGCCACTGCCCCAGGAGGAGGGTCTGGCCAGGCCTGTAACTGGCACATGTCTGACCCCTCGCCACTCCTTCCTGCACACGGCTGTTTTTCACGGCAGAGTTCTCCTTCTTTGTTGTGGTACACACTGCACATCTCCTGATCGATATGACATCTTATCCTCTAAAACATTCATAATGTCTGTTTCCTTGGATTCCAGGGGCTGCACGCCACATACCACCTGAATCACCTTCCCTTTGTACATGGTCTTGTGGATGTGCCCCCTCTACCACAGCACAGGGCTATGGTCGCTGTTCCTCAAAGAAAGACAAATATTGTTTGGGTTGTCAACACTGAGTGACAAGCTCAGGGGGAGAAAGAGGCAGCTGGGTGTATCTGTGTGGATTGCAGGGATGTGCTTTGTTATCGCAAAAGCTCTTTAAAAAATCCCAGACTGTGATTTATTTGGTGAATAAAATCTCCTGATATTATCATTCTCTAAAGGTATTTTGATCACATGGGCCCTTTCTTGGAGAAAGGCTTTTATTTTATTTATTTCCCAGGAAACATAGCAGCAGGAATAGGGTGGTCCAGGGTGGGAAATGATACCTAAGTGGCTGACGGCGCCAGGCGCACGCACGCACATGCACGTGTGTGCGTGTGTGTGTATGTGTGCGCGCGCGCGCCCCCATGGACCAGCATCTGCAGTCGGGTGCATTCCTGGGCAGTCTGTGCAAGAGGAAAATGGTGGCTACGAGCTTGCATGTCTGCTTTGCATATTGATTTTGCTGGAGATGCTGAGAACAGGGGCTGCCGGTAGAGGTCGCCTCAGCACACCAGACACCACACACCCATCGTATCACCAGGGGCCACCTGCAGCACACGGCAACGAGGGGCCCAAGGGGACCTGGGCAGGCATGACACCCGCTCTGGGGCTCCATGCATCTATCTGTAAACTACAAGGAGCCTTGTTTGTTTCGTCTTGGTGCAGGAATTGGTTAATCTCGTCCCACTACCTACTCACTCTTCCATCCCGAGTCTATCAGGAGACCAGATTAACGTGTGAGTCCTTCTCTGTGGGTTCTTCTTGTCTACAGAACATACTGCTGCCTGGTCCCAGAGCTGCCTCGTAGAACTGTCACCTTGTCCCCGTAGAAGATGTGCAGGAGAGGACCGAAAACTCCCTTACTTTTTTGAGGGACTAGAATTGGGAAAGCAGCAGACAGAATCCGTGCTGAGAACATGTTAGGAGTTCGGCTTAGAGAGGAAAAGAGAACACAGTGACCCTTCTCACTTGGGGTGGTGCTGTCAGGATCTGGGGTCACCCCTACCTCTCATCCTTTCTCTGCTCTGTAATTCCTGGGCTGTGAGCTTTGCAACCATGTAGGAAGCTGCAAACCCAAAGTTGGAAAGAGGCAAACAAGTTTTCAGAGCCTTCTCTGGAGCTAGGTGTACAAATCTCATTACTACTAAAGGGATTTGTGGGCGTCGCTTCCAAGTGGTGCTTTGAAAATTCATTCCATTCAGTGTATTCCAACACTGTCTGGGAAAAATAGGAGAAGTCATTTCACCAAGGTGGTTAGAAAGGGATTTTTAAAAAGCTCCTTTGAGATTTAATTTTTTTTAAAGCTCCTTTTTTGAGATTTAAGGCATTCTCAAGAATGTTATCCTTCGTGGCTTTATTTGCATCACTTCTTTTGGGCAGACAATAATTTTGGCACTGACAGCATTCTTAAAAAGGATACCATTAAGGCACTGCAACACCCTCCTCTTTTCTTAAAGAGAAGAAGTACTGTACTTGACCAGACACCCGAAGGATCAGAAACAATCGATCAAGGAAGAAGGCACCAAACACCGATCGCTGGTCAGCCTGACCCTTTACCGAAGTTGCCAGATTTATTTTATACTGATAGCAGTGGGTCATTTAAGTTACTTAGAAGTTGCTGTGAAGTATATGTGTGTTCATAAAGGACTAGTGGCTGCTTGCTAAAGGTGGCCATTCTTGATGGGTCTCGACAATATTTACTAAGAAGGAATTCTGTAGCCTTCCTCGGTCTGGACTCAGTCCAGAGGGCCAGCGTCCTCCAGTGAGGACCCAGCATGGAGTCTTTAGCCACAGAGATGTTTGGAGCTCTGGCCCTGAAGCTGCCCATCTCAGGGCCTGCACCCTATTTCCCACTTGCTGGC
The DNA here is from genome assembly GCA_004025085.1 of Thryonomys swinderianus. Lineage (NCBI taxonomy): Eukaryota > Metazoa > Chordata > Mammalia > Rodentia > Thryonomyidae > Thryonomys > Thryonomys swinderianus. The sequence goes on from PVIC010000169.1 coordinate 97,541, forward strand.
TGTGCGATGTTGGGGCAGTCACTTTCCCTTTCTAAGCTTCAGTTGCTTTTTTGATAAAATGTAGGTTATATTAGTACTTCATAGGGTGAGAATGGAATAAAAGGAGCTCTCAAAAAATTCCTCCCATGCCTCTTATCTCACCAGAGCAAAAGGCATCTGTCCTCTCACCATGCCCACTGCTGTCCTCTTGTCTGGCTCACACTACTGCAGCCTGGACTGGTCTTCCTGGGTGTCAGCAGGAGGTGCCATCTCGCTTTAGGTTTTCATTCAGATGTTGCCTAGTACAGACGCCATCCCTGACTACTTTACATAAAGAAGAGGGGGAAAAAAATCATGATTTCCCATCATCCTCTCCCCCCTGGCATGCCCCAACCCATACTGTATTTTTCATGATGTGTTTAGTATGTAGAATGTAAATTCCATGAGACTATATAAGTTCCATGAAAGCAAGGATTTTGTTTTGTGGACTGATACATTCCTGGTGCCTGGGACCTCATGTGATGCCCAGTGGGTGCTCAATAAATATTTGCCGAATGATAAATAATGAATAAATGCTGCCGTTAACATAATTAGCCCAATCCCTGGCACATTGTCAAAATAAATGTGAATTGTCATCATTGTGGAGGAGGCTCATTTGCATGTGTTAATTTTCACTGCTGATTGCAAAGGTGCCTTTACGGGTTGCCTGTGCGAGTTCAGGGCTCGCAGTCGTGTACGTTAGCCCTGATTATTCCGCTGCGGTTCTCTCCACTCAGCAGGGGCACTTTCGGAATCGGCTACATTTCCCCCAGGAGCCCTGGCATTGTGGACTTAATTGGCTGGTGCAGAGGCAGGGAGACCCGGCTCTGACCCTTCCCATCATCCTCCTGGGTTCCGAAAGAGCTGGGCCAGCATCACGAAGGCCCTTGTGCTCTGACCGCAGGCGGAGCCACAAGACCCAGCAGGCCTGGCTCCTTCCTCTCCCTCCCGGAGCTCCGCCTGGCCTGCAGTTCTTCTGCTTTCAAAGGGAAAGTCCGATCTCTTCCTCGGGTTATGTATCGACAAGCCTGATCTTTAAAGATACCCCTTGCTCCTGGGGGCCTGCTCAGCAAACACAGAGCATCTGTGGCTTCCATGTTTGCCCTCCTTGACAAGCAGGGGCTGAGCAGCTCTCTGGGAAGTATTGCTGACATATTGATTGACTCTCTTGTCAGGCTGATCCTCTTGCCAGCCAATGAACATGGAAGGTTCTAAATGGCACCCAGCAGGGCCTACACATACCCTAATTACTAATTCAGACAACCTCCCTTCAAAGCTGCCACTTCCCAAGGCCTGCGCTCCCACTGTCCTTGTGGATGTGAGAGGATTCTCAGTTACCTGCGCCCAGTCCCACTCCCCTTCTCTCACTTTGGATCCCTTCAAGTGTTTCCTCAGAGCATGTCTGGCACCCAAACACAGCCTCTTCTGTAAGAAATCATCAAACTAAGTCCAGGTATGTCTGTTTGTTGTTGTAACTGAATCTTGGAATCTGTGTGTGGTCTTTCCATCCGCCTTGGTTCCTTTTCAACACTCCTCAAAAGTTTTTTTTCCAGTTAGCCAGAGGGATACTTGCAGAATTTGGCTGCCTCTCATGTTTGTAGTGGCTGGTCTCCCAGCTGTCACCTGGATTCCATGATCTTCCAGCCCTCGGAGCCCTTCCCCCGTCCATCCTCACAGACCCATAGAGCCTGGTCGTTCTGTCCCAGGGTCTCTCTGGAGCACAGCCTGTCAAATCGTGATGAATCGTATGATTGGCCTGTCAGTGGGGACAAGGGGAGAAATGCTAGGGAGAGGTCTCCGGAAACTCATTTCGCTTCTCACCCTAGCTTGGCCTGCGCCTGACCTTGTAGGATGAACTACTGGAGCGTTCTAAGAGGGCATGAGGAGAGCCTACCCCAGTCGATGCATCCAGGACTCTCGTCCAGGAACGTATAAATTGATGAGTTCGGCATTTACATGGAATCTCAGGATGGACAGAAAGTCATCATGATACTCTCCAGCTTTCTCAGTCTGGCTCTGCAAGCCAATAGGAGATGGAAGTGCCATGACATAATGTTCCAAGAGCATTGTTTTTCTAGAAACGAAGCCCTAAATATGTGCTGACCAGGTTTCAGAGAGGACCCCGACCCAAGAAAATTGAAAAAGAGTGCACAGAGATCTGTTATATAAAAATGACATCTTCCACTTTATGTGTCAATCTGCAACTGTCATCTGCTAAGGTCAAGCTGAACGTGGTTCTCTAACCAAAGAGAAGATACCCAAATGCTAGGTGGTTCACAACTGTCAAAATTAGTTTCTTTGTGTACCTTGTGTCCTGTCACTGGCTCAGATCCATGTCACCTTTGTTTAGGACCCATGATGACTGTGTGTGCTTCTGCGTCACTTGACCATGTCTGGTTTCAACAGCATACAGCAGTATTCTGCTGTACGGATACTCAAATGCCTAGCTTTAGAAGGGGTGCTGTGATAGCAAGTGTTTGATATACTGATAACCAAAATAACTCCCCCCTTATGAATTAAACCATATTGCTGCCAGCTGTGTTTTAACCCATTCCCTAATCTTGGGTCATGTTACTCATTTATTTATAAGTACACAATAATAATGTTCTACAGTCCAGCCTTCCAAGACTGACCCGGACCATCATCATCTGTTCTAAGCAGTATCACTGTGGTGCCTTCTACATTCAGAACACCAGGGATGCAGGTACGTGACCTTCTCTGGCTCTTCAGGGGCCATAATTCCACCTGTGAAGGGAAACTTTTACAAAAAGGCAAAGGGAGAGATTGATTGAGAGACTGATTTCTCAGCCCAAACCCTAGCACAAAGCAATAGCAGAAAAAGAAACAAGAGTTCTCATTAGTCAGGAAACTCATTTACCTCACAGCTCCCCTGGGTCTTTACCCTCAGGACACTTAGTCCCTTCCTACAGACCAGAAAGACAGTCTCATTTTCTTACTCAAGTGAGAGACAAAGAATGGCTGATCAAGCAGGGAAAAAAGAAGTAGCAACAGAAGCCTATTTCAGACACACTCACACTCCCACAACACAAGAGAAGGTGGCTGTACTCCCCCAGTACGTTCTCACTTATTTACTTTGCGTTCGATCCAACAACAGCAAATATGCCCAAACTTGAGTTTCATTTTTGTTGCCTGCCTCTGCTGGGAGGACAGGTCTCCTGCTCAGCAGTTTTGGCTTTTCCCCTTTTCCTGTTTTCATCTCATTTCTTGTTCTCTTTTTCACTTCTGGGAGTTGTCTGAGAAGTTATTTGAATTCCCTGATCTTAGCCCTTTTCACCCCATCTCTAGTTTTCTTATTTTCAGAGTATTTTTGAAGTAAAGGGAGAACGTGGAATCCAAAACAAAACAACAAAAATAAAGGCGACAGGAGGGAAGGCGTCCTTGCAAACGGGGCACCTTATCTGGAGTGTCCCCTCTATGTTCAGTGAGATTGGGGTATGACCTGCTTGCTGTTTTCCCAAGGCCGGTGGCGCCAATATGCTCTGTGCCTGGGAATGACAGGCACGGGCGCTGTAGGAGCAGAGCAGTCCTGACGAGAGGTTTTACCTGGGTGAGGCACTGGGGAGGTTTTCATGTTCACCTGATGGGCCCACTGTCCTGTCTGTAGAAGTGAATGTCAAAGCTTTGTCAGGCCAGGCCTGGCCCATGGAGGTGACTGTCAGTGTCCACCTGAGAAGTGGAGACTCTCCTCCAAGGGCCGCATCTTCAGCACAGCGACAGCTGGCTCAGGCAAGCTCTGATAACCCAGTAGTATGATTTTTTTTTCCCCAGAAATCATTTTAAAATAGCTAATTCCTTGGCTCCCTTCACCTGGTAATTACAAATCAGAAGCTATCGTTATCTTGACGCTGCCACGATTAGTTCTCATTTCCTGACCTCTGTACAGTGAAAATATGTCATTATTTGAGGCAATAGAATCTGGTCTCTTCAAGTAAGTGACCTACATATAACGGATAAACTGCAGGAGAAAATTAGGTATTACCTTGACAGAAAGTGTACAGTAAATGTCACTTATTAGTATTTATCATCTCGAAAAGTTGCAATAGTGGGCCTCACATTTCAGGGTAATGTGTAGAAAGAAGATGCTGTTCTGAGATGGAGAAGTAAGAGAAAAGCAAACACACAGGCACACACGCACCCTCCAGATACCTCGCAGCCTTAATCTGTGGCCATCAATCTAAACTGTATTGTTTGGAGATAGGTTTTTAACCTTAATAGAATGCAGCCTGACTTTAAGTGGCGGTAGGCATGCAGAATTAATTGCTATGTGAACAGTTTCCTAAGCATTGTTAATTGTGTTTCCTGCGGTTAATTGTTTCTCCCATCCCCACATCAAACTCGAACCTTCCCCTGTCAACAGCCCTTCTCTCCCGCCGTGGCGGGAACGTGGCAGCAGCATCAGCCTGTGTCTGTCGAAACACCAGACAGACACGGCACAGTTACTGTTTGCCTGGAAAGTATGCAGGGGCAGGATCTCCTTACATAGTCGCAAGTGAGGCATTCATACATAGGGGCGTCGAAAGAGTGAGGGTGGGGATTTGGGGTTTGCCTTTCATGCCACTCGAAACAGTAACTCCCCGGGAGCCATCAGGAGTGGGTGTGTACTGAGTTTGCTGACCTAACTTTGGGAGTCCGCCCCGGGCAGAGCACAGGGAACTCCACGCAGGAAGTTGGTCTGGAGGCCTGAGGTGCTCACGGAAGTAAGGATTTCTGGAGAGACGCTTGCTTCCCCAGCAAAGAGACAGAGCTGTGGAACTCTTTCCTACCTGTACTGCAGGGGAGAAAGGGACACTAAGCTTCTCAGGAGAGGACTCCATGCTCTGTACCATCATCTCCCCTCCAGGCTTTTTCCACATTGTGCTGAGAGGTCTGTCATCAGGACAGGATAGAAGAAAACAAAATTCACCCAGTTGGAAACAGGCAGGAGGCACAGTTGCAAGTGGGTCCTTGCATCCGCAGGCACTGCTGGCTGCTTTGGCATTTCACACCAGGCCCGATCCCACCACACTCCAGTGGCCTCACTTTTGAATCTGAGTCACATTTTGAGCAGTTCGAGGGAAACCGCCCTGATGGGTGCACCGGGACCTCCAGTGTAAAGCAGCGTCAGCCAGCATGTCGGGAAGGAGATGCGATGGGGCAGCCGAGTGGCCTCATTCTGGCCGGCTTTCTCCCTCCCAGTTATAAGCCCGGGGCTGTGTTTTCTCTCCTCCCTCCTCCACACAGCGCCAGGGATCCTCCCCGCTGAGGCTTCCAGCGGCAGCGAGGAGAAGGAGGCCTAACCACTCAGCTTGACTCGCTTTCTGTATTTAGCTAATCCCTGCGGCAGGCCAGGGCAAGGCATTTTGGAACGGCAGCTTCCTTAAAAGGCAATCGCTTGGAAAAAGGCACCTGGCCCTCCCCCTTGACATTTGCATTGCTGAATTATCTATTCATATTTTCATTACTTTGTCTCTCCCGCAGCAATGCATCTGCTCGGACTCAATTGGCAACTCCAGCCGGCAGATGGACACACCTTTAACAATGGGATAAGGACCGGCTTACCAGGAAACGATGATGTGGCAACAATGCCCTCTGGAGGCAAAGGTGAGGTTACAGCTGCTGCTTGCCCTGGAGGTCACAGGAAAATCCAGTTCTCGCCAACTGGTTCAGGTTTTGTTTTGTTTTGTTTTGTTTTTAACCCAAGTCTTGGAAGGTGTGCAAAAAAGGAAGAGAAAAGAGAAGGAGAAAAAATTCATTGCCTTTCATAGGTACCCTGTTTAAAGCTGTTTGCTGTTCCTGTCTGTTAGCTGCGTTTGGCTGGATTTGCCCAGAGCTGGCTCTGTGCCTGCTCTGAGCAGCGCACATACCTGTGCTATCAGCAGTGAAAGGCAGCGTCTAGAGCTGTTTGACAGCATCCCAAGGCCTGGGCAGAAGCGGCAGCAACAGCAGCAGCTGGAGCGGCAGCAGCAGCAGGAGGAGAAAGTCCTGCCTCATCAGAAGGCAGGGAGCACAGGGAGGATGTGCCACCAGACTGTGTCACTGTGTCCCAGAACAGAGATATGGCTTCCCTGGGGTGCCCGCATATTGGGCTTGGCAAGAAAGAGCCTGGCTCCTAGCAGTTCTGCTTGGAGGAGAACGGAAAGGGGTTTTGACAACTCTGCAACAAAACCTAGATTCTCAGAAAAGTGAAAGGGACAATAGAAATGTTTATTGAAGCCATCAGGCCACTGTGTTCTTCAGAGGGAAAAAATAGGTGCTAACAAGGTGCTAAGAAAGGGAGAAAACATAACAGTGGGAAGGTGGGGATGCAGAGCAGGTAAAAGACCAGAGCAGCCAATGGCATGGTGAGCTAGTGGGGACTGGCACACAGCAGGGTTTGCTTAATTCAGGATAGAAATCATCGGCCAGTGGGATGGTACTGAATTTTCCAAACGTGGGATTTTCCACTCTGACTCTTAGCACATGTAGACAGTGCACTCCTACAGTTCCTAAAATACCCGTCATGGATATTTCAAAGAAGGAAGTAGCACCTGTTAGGCACGTCATATGTGCCTGGAGTAGTATCTTATAATTTCACCAGATGTAAAGGGAGAGAAATCATCTCTAAGAAATTGAGATTCAGATTGTTCTGGAAACTTACCCAAAAGTAAACAAGTATGCACGTCCAAATTTGAACTCAGATTTGTGAACCTTTGGGCAAGATATTGGCGTTTTTCTTAGATCAGTTGTTTTCCACAGAGAAGATTCCAGAGCTCCTGTGTCCTCAGAGGTGGGTCTTAGATATACTGAGATGCAAGTGCTCCTTCAGTTATTCTCCTAGAGTTGCTCTGAAGCTTTCAGAATGACACTTGTGTCTTTTTATCTAGTCTGTAAGAATCGCTGTTCTCATCTGTCATAATCATAACACTAAATTACCTTTAAGTAAGCATGAAAAAATTTATCTGAGGATGAAATGATATGCTTTCCATTACTGAGTAAGTAAAACTACAGCTCCAAGTGAAAAATATATTTTGCCTTAACTAACCACATTCTGCTTTAACTGACCAACACACCCAGAGCCAGACCTATTGGCCTCTGATTGGAAATCCATGCACCTGCAGCATGTGCCGCTCGCTGCCCATTCCTTTGGTGTCCTTTCGGCAGTGGCTCCTAGCCTGGGATTTCTTGTCCCTCAGGAGACATTTGGCAGTTTCTGAATAATTTATTGATTGTCACAATTGGTGAAAGTACATCTAGTGAGTAGACTGGGTTGCTGTTAAATAACCTACAGCACACAAGACAGCCCCTGGGGTGAAGACTTGTCCCCCTCTAAGGATTGGTAGTGCTGCTGTTTTTCGGGAGGCTGTGTTCCATGTTATTCATTGATGTCCTTTGCTGGACAAGTTGGCGCCCCATCATTTCAGAAGAATGCAGGCTATGCTTCTGACAGTGAATCTATATGGGCATAGGGACATGTTTGATATATGTATATGTCCTAAAGTTATGTACAGAATGCTTTTTCAGTAGTGTCCCTCACAAGTGGCAGTCACTCATCTGCACTGTGCTCCATATATTGAAACACCCACCCTTCTCATTTTGGGTAAGCTCCATTTCCTGTTTTAAAATCCCACATCAGCGGGTTAGAAACCTAGAAACCAGAAGAAAACTCTCTCAGAGAGTAAGCCTTAGGGATATATATCTCTAAATTAACAAACCAGGAAACCCTGTTGTGTCTCTGGAAAATCCAGAATTCTTCTCCTCATGTGCAGCATGAATTTGTATAAGTCACATAACATCACCAGCTCAGATATTTTCCACATGAGTTCGAAGACAGACAGTATGTTTGAAGAATCATTGTCTAATGGATTGTGTCACTACAGTACCTGTTCTCTAAAAGTGCAAGAATTTAAAATTGTGTAATGATGAAATAAAAACTTGAAGCACTTCTTTCCTGAATATCAAAGCAATATTATTCTGTTGACTAGGGATACCAGATCCCTTCGTAAGTTATTTTGATGATTCTCTCATAAAATGAATACGAAGATCTTTGTGTCTTCACACACACACACCTCGCTTTTAGGGAAAGTGACTTTAGGTTTGAAATTCTTGACCCACTGACCTCCTCTCCTCTCCATTCCTCAATTCCATACATTTAGATAACCTGAATCAATTCCAATCGACTACTTTTCCAGTGTTTCAAAGAGACAATCAAGACATATTGGCAATAAGTTAATTAAATAACACCCCCTCCATTTTTTGTGGTACACGATAATCCTTCATTGCGATGTTTTAATCAAGATTCGCCACACATTGCCAGGGAGGTTAATCTTATTAAGCAATTACTGGATAAGTATCCAGCAGGAGCAAATTAAAATGTAAGCAAAACACAGGCATGTGAGTCCCATCTAAGATGGCACATCGATAGAGATTTCATTACCTGGTCTTTAGGAGTATTTACATTGCTCAGGTTTGGGAAGGAGTCTAATAGACAAGGTAGCCTCCATTCTCTGATATGTTAGTGGAAACAAAGCACTTGATTAATTAGTTGGGAGAGTATGTTCTTTGGGCTTTGTCTTCCTTTCCCTTTTCCATTTGTTGTTGTTCATGGTTTTTTTTTTTTTTTCCACTCTCCCTCAATTAAACCTTAATGTGAATGGTGGTTGAGTTTTACATAGAGAAGGAGGAGTCTGAGGACTGCCAGAATCCATAGCCACGGTCTGGGGTGTATTTCTGCATTCAAAGGAATGAACTCATATGTCTTCATTAAGAGGATGTGGAGCACTTTTTCTGTAGATCTGGGATTAGATAAGCCTTGGGAATGAAGATTCAATACAGTATTCTGACCCGGTCAGATAACATAAGGGGACCCAGTTTGATTGGCTGGGCCCAGAGATGTACAAGAGTTTTAAGAGGTATCCAGTCTGTGCATTGATTTTAAGAAAGAATAAGGTCACAAGTAGAATGTCATGGATTATTCTTCAAACCTATCACTTATTTTAAATTCCAAGTGTCCTCTGCATCAGGAGCTGGCAGACTACATTTGGACCAAGTCTGGCTAGCTGCTTCTTACTGAGAGTGCAGCTTTATTGAAGCACAGTCACCCTGTTTGTTTCATATTGTCTCTGGCTGCTTCATGCCACAGTAGTGAAGCTGAGTGGGTGCAAAGAGACAATGTAGCCTGCAAAGCCTGAAGTATTTACTATCTGGCCTTTTTCCAGAGGGGAAGAGAGGAGTGTATTGAGTGTCCTGTATCATCTCCCAAACTCATTGCTAGTTTCTAAAACTTTTCCTGTAACTACATAAATTATAGGAGACCGAGAGAAGAAGCCCAACTACCAGTACATCAGTTTTTCCTTGGTTTGTACTGTGGATGACCCCAAGGTCTTTGCACTGAGCCATGATGCCCGCCCTTTGTTGTTGTCGCCATCGTCATCGTCGTCGTCGTTCTTTTGAGACAGAGTGTAGCTAAGTTGCTCATTTGCCTGGGCTTTTCTCTAAGTCACAGTCATCCTGCCTCAGCCCCCCAGAGTGCTGGGATTACAGGTATTCACAACCATCCCTGCTTCAGTTTCTCCTTCTTAACCAAGTACCGGTTATAGTATGTTCATAGTAACTTTGAAAGATTCTTTCTTCAGGACAGTGCTGGGGTGGGGAGCCTTTTAGACCTCTCCGTGGTACAGATCCCCCCCTACAGCACATGGGCCGGAAGTTCGCCGTCACTCCAGCACTGATCTAGCTGGATTGCAAACGCGAGGTCCATAGTGACTGTGTGACTTTGTGGGGGTCCTTTATCCTCTATCGGTCTCTACTTCCTTATCTGTGGAATGGTGCTCCCTCCTAAGCTTGCTGTCCAACATACATGAGCTCACCTTTGCCAGATATTGCCTAAAATACCAACCACTGAAGGAGCAAGCCGTAAATTTTTGTTGTGGTTCCCTCTGTCATAATGGCTTCCTTCATTTGGCCCTTTCACTAAGCTTCCTGGGCCGCCACTTCCTGTGAAATGCCCCGTTTCCCAAAGGAAGGAGCTGCCTTCAGAATATCAAGACAGAAAAAAAAATAGTGCCACTTCCTCTTTGCTTCCCCACTTAAGAATTAAAGCCAGCACCGAGGAGGATGTCTTCCCAAACACTTGTTTGGTGTGGCCCGCGGAAAGGACTTCCTGTTCAGAAGGGCAGCTGTGTGGAACACGCTGCCCGCTCCCCATAGCATCATTTGTCTCGCTGCAGCTTGGGCTTCATCACTGCCAGCCTGTCTGTTTTAAGCCCTACCATTCTCGGTTTATAACTCAGCTGTAAACATTTATTTGTGCCTGAAGCACATTTCTGTACTACCCTTTGGAAAAAAAAAAATCAGAATTTCCAGATGGTATGCAAGTTGGAAAAAAATGGCAAAGACTGTTATTCTGTTTAGAAACATGTTTTTCTACACTTGCCCTTTCAGCGAAAACTTCGTAATGATTTTTACTAGTTGGCTTAATGCATGGTACTAGGAGCCAGATTAGCAGGGAGGTTGGTAATTCCTCCTCTGCCTCCTGTCAGTCAGCTTGTCAGCTCTCACAGCCCAGGGTTTCAGAGTGATCACTTGCCTACATGGGGCTTTTCCAAATTCAGTAAAGTTCCCAGAAGGACAAGGGGTCATTCTGTTTGAGCCAAACGTCCTGTTACTGCACATCTGCCGGCACGTGCTCCAGCAGCGTACTTACTGATGAAACAACCCCTTTCGTTTTGGAGACCATGTTGTCCGGCTATTGTTACAGATGGGCACCACTTCATAGCGTCCCATTAGCGGGTTGGTGCATCACACTGGCAGACTGCCACCCAAAGCTTTGTTCCAAGTGCCATCATCTGTATTATACGTACCATCCTTTGGCTTGACATGAGTATGAAAAATTAGATGAATTTCTTCCCAGGTATTTGTCCTTCTTCTCATTGGCCACCCCTTTTTTAATGACTGACCGGCAAACCCAGAGATGTGCTTTCCACTATCTGGATCAAGTCCTCTGCATCTCTGTGGTACTGAGCATAGTGTACCTGGTGGTTAGGTATATCGGGTTCAGGGTCCATCAGATGGAGCTGCTGATCCCGGCACCATCAAGAAGAACCTTAAACCATTCTGTTTCCACCAACCTCAGTTTTCCCATCTAAAAAACGGGAAGATGCTTGAGGTTAGCAGAAACAACAGCCACGCCAGCCATTTCAGCTACAGCTGTAATGCTAATAAGCTGAATGAACTGTGAACACAGACTTAGGTTCATGTGGAAGGTCAAAGATACAAATATTTGCCAGTGTTCTTTTTTTTTTTGAGACAGGGTCTCGCTTTGTAGTCCAGGCTGGCTCTGAGCTCACTATGTAGCCCAGGCAAGCCTCGAACTCAGCAATCCTCCTGTCTCTACCTCCCGAGTGTTGGGATGACAGGCGTGAGCCACCACGCCCGGCACTGTGGTATGTGGTATTGATTGCTGGTGGGCGTGAGTCGCCACACCCAGCATTGTATGTGGTTACTGGGGATCAAACTCAGGACCTTGCACTTGCGAGGCAGGCGCCGGAACCACTGAGCTAACCCTCTGGCCTTTGCCAGTGTTCTTAATGGTTCACCCCCTCACCTAAGACAACAGATTGGGGGTTTAAAAGATGTAAAGGCCACACCCAGACCTTAGAGCTGAAGGATTTTCTAAAAATCCTCACCGCCGTGTGATGTGATCCCTGCAGAATCAGGACTCTCATGCCAGAAATCTCCTGGGAAGACGTCAGAAGTCGGCAGGCTGATGGAGTGAAGCTCTGTCCAGGGCAGTGAGTCTGGGGGTTCCTAGGAGAACCTTTTCACTTACCTGTGAGCAGCCTCAGCCTCTGCTGGGTTCCAGATTCCCAGGTAGATGGAAACAAGATGTAATGACTATAGCAATATTCCGGATTCAACTTTATTTGCAATAGATAAAAATATGTGAGGCAGAATAATCTGCAAGGCAGATTTACTCAGTGGTGCCTCTGGAGTTCGGTTAAGTTAGGAAGTATTAGTAGGAGGCCTCATTTCCCTGGTATGACTGTGAGTCCATTCCCTTTATCACTTGTTTGGGGAATAGTTTCGCTGTTTCCATAAATGAATTATGGTAACATTTTCTGAAATGATTAGCTCCTAATGTGGCTATGGAAGGCTGTCGTTTTGCTCAACATCGGTCTTATTTAACTGGTTGAAATCTAGGTACATGTTTCAGGAATAGGCAATCGCTTCACATTACATGAGCAATCTTCCGTGGAGTTACAGAGCTGGATGATCGTGTGAAATTGATCATTTGAGTGTTGCCTCGAACCTCGTCTTTGAGCTAGAGATGAACTGGCCAGGAAGACTATACACATATCTCAAATGTCTGCTGCTCGTGACAAAACGATCTCCACCTCCACTCTTCATTGTGTGGCTCCCAGAGAAACAGAAAGGCTCCCAGAGCAGGGGCTGGGGAGATGGCGGCTGCCCCTTGTCCCTTGCAGGGGTGCCTCAGCCAGCGTTGCCCAGCGCCCAAAAATAGGATGAGCCCGGGATGTTCCTTAATGCCTCGGCTCTCGTGCCCCCAGTTCAGCGCACGGGACCCTGGACTGCAAGGGTGGTGGGAACACAGCACACGCCCCAGATCCACTGTGCCCCGCGGATTATCTGGTACCATTGCCGATGCTTATTAACTCAGTAGATATTTATTGCATGAAAGTGAAGGAATGACTCTCCTAACATGCTTTTGATGTTCCTTAATCATTGTTAACTAAATGAAATCTGACTGCTCTTCGCTTAGCAGGTGTAGAGTCCCCCACCTGGGCAGCAGCTGGAACACACATCAACACCAGCCATTTGGACCGGGGGAGCCAGGGGCTTTGATTGCTCTGTGCATCTTAATGCATGTGACCTGTGCCCTGCCCCTCCCCGTCTGCAGACATACAAACGTCTTAGTGTCTATTGATTTCAGCGGCTCTGGAAAATGACTTCCTGTTTCATTAAGCCCCACTGCACCCCTCAGCTCTCTCTCATTAATGGTGCCGAACATCACAAATTTACCCTTTAAACCTGGGATGAGGTATTAGAACTGCTTTAAGAGAGCGCTGCAGCATAGAACAGAAAGTGTAGACACACCTACAAGTCTACAGATGTTACTTCATTTAATCCTCAGAAACATCTCCATTATACAGAGCGGGAGCCAGGCTCAGAGGGGGGTGGTGATTAGCCCACAGGCTCACAGCCTTTGGTAATTATCAAAGCTGAATCCAAACTCAGGGCTGATTAACTTCGCTCCAAGCCTCTCCACATGAGGTTATCTATCCAAAAGGTAAAGATAGAACCTTCATTGCTTTGTTTTCTTGCTGCCTATTTCTCTGCGAGGTCTTCTTCAGTGTTTATGGCCCCAGGACAGCTGGCATGGCTAGGAAGAGAGCCCTGGTCCAAGTCCTCCTTCATGGGACCCAGCCTGTCTGCAGTGCTGCCTTCTTTGTCCTTGGGACACAAATCTTGTTCTTGACCTTCAGGGAGAACATTACTAAAAAGGCTCCCCGTGCTGCCTGTAGCAGTTAACAGTGTTCACATCTTTTGACAATATCTGCGCTATATATTTTTTCTCTCTCTTTCATTGCTTTGAAAACTACAAAAAGTGTGCACACTCTTCTTCAAGATGTTTGAAAGCAAATACTTTAAAAAATTGTTTCTCTTTTGCTATAAGGAGAATTAATTAATATCACTATTGGCAGCTAGAAAAAAGGATGTTATTTTTAAGAAAAACATCGAAGTATATAGAGTAAAGGAGATTGCTGTCTATAATTTAGTGTTTCAGCCAAAGTTGTGTGTGTGTGTGTGTGTGTGTGTGTGTATTCACTGTCATCTTTTGTATCTTTGGGGAACTGGTTTCAGGCCACTCCAGATACCAAAATCCATGACTGCTTAATATATAAAGTGGTGTGTTATGTGAATACATCCTGCTATACACTTTAAATCATCTTCAGGTGATACAGTATCAACTACAATGTAGACATTTCATAAATATTTGTTAGACTGCACTGTCCCAGAGAAAGTGACAAGAAAAAAGTCTGAACATGTTGAGTACGGATACACTTTTTGTGAATGTTTCTGACCTGTGGATGCAGAACCAGTGAGTCTTGAGGGCTGCCTCTGTGTGTGTGTATGTATGAGTGTGTACATGTGTCTGAGTAGTTAAAGAGGGTTGTAAAGCAAACATGTACAACAGTTGTGGGTCTGGGTTAAAAGTTATGCTTTATAACACTTGGGAGTTTCCCTATAAATATAAAATTATGACAAAATGAAAATTGTACATATATGAACATATAAAAGTGGGGAAAGTGAGAGAATTTCCTTTGAAAGCAGTCACTGGCTACTGAACAGTAAAGAACTTATATTAGATGCATTGAATTTGTGAAAAATGAAGCTACCATTACATCAGCCGCCCAGGAAGGCTCTCTGATAACTCACCCTCCTGATGCCCCCAGACCACACATGCCTTGTGAAATATACAGAGAAAGGACCCGCCTGGTCCACCCTGCTGGCCACAGAAGACTGCAGCACAGTGCCACGCTGAGGCATCTCTGAGCCCTACCATTCTGCTTAGAGCGCTGAGACCTTGAGAGCAAAACTCCCACAGCCAGAGCTACTGAGCGGCACGGATGCAGGTTCTCTGGCGGAAAAACTCTTTTCCATCTGTTCTTTCAGCAGGAGGCTCACGGTCACTGAGTTACAGAGCCAATACCCTTGATGTTCAGTTCTTAATCAGAAGTACCTTCCCCTGCCACCCCCTGCCCCGGTATGTTTCATTAACAGATTCTCCCCCACCCCCCAAGTAAATAAGGAGTTTGTTTATAACTCTTCCAAAGGATCTGTAGGAAGGTTCTTTACAATGTATTGGCACACAAAGTTCTCAGTAGTTAGTTTTTTGGAAAAAGTTCATCAAAGGAACCCTTTCTGAAGGCTCTCCTATCACCCAGGGGTCACAGGGAGGCAGAGACTCAGTAGGACACAGTGGGGCAGGGACAAAGCACGGGACCCAGAGTTGACTACAGTGGTGCTGCCCTGGGGAGCAGTGCCCTGTCCAGGAGCCTTAGGGAGACACAGGCTCCCCCCTGAGAAGCCACAGAGGGCATGGGCTGTAGTAGGGTGGCCACTCAGCAAGGCTACTCTGCCCGCACAGGGTGGAGGCCACTTTTTGTGAAGGCATATGTGGTCTAGATCAGGCCCTGGCTCCTACTTTTACACTTTTTCTTCCAGATGTGTTCATTCCAAAAGGAAGAGACGCTAGATAGACATATGTGTACATTCACATATATATATGCCTATATATCAGTGTGCATACAGAATGTTTGTCTTTTTAAAAGAGCCTTTACTGCGGCTGGAGATTTAGTTCAGTGGGTCCAGCGCCTGCCTAGCAAGTGCAAGGTTCCTGGTTCAATCCCTGGTAACAGTATACACCAATACTACAACCAGCAATCAGTACCACATACCACAATGCTGGGTGTGGTGACTCACGCCTGTAATCCCAGCACTGCACTCGGGAGACAGAAGCAAGTGGATTGCTGAGTTTGAGGCTTGTCTGGACTCCATAGTGAACTCAGGGTCAGCCTGATCTACAAAGCTAGACCCTGTCTCAAAAAAAAAAAAAGAGCAAGCCATATGTTTTCTTGCATAGTTTTTCATTTTCCCCCTTTTATTCCATGCAACTAGTTAGCACCCATCTTGCTGTTATGTAACTAGAGTTGTGCTAAGCTCTTCTTTGTGTGCTTCCATTTATTCCTCCCACTCTGAAGGCAGTTAGTATTACGGTTTTCAGTGTTTACAAGAGACTAGAGATCCAAAGAGGTTAAGCAAGTTGCTGAAAGTCTCAACTCACATACACACACACACACACACACACACACACACGAAAGAGCCAGAGATTTGACCTCGTTCCGTCTGGCTCCCTAACCTGTATTTCACCCTGCAGATATACAACAACTGAAAACCAGGGGCTGAAGCTATCATAACAACAGCAAACAATTTCCTGAGTATCTTCAAGTTGGGTTCTAGTAAAAGAAGAAAGATCCCACTATTAGAACCAGACCTAGGTGGCTCTTTGTCTCAGTGTCTCCAGGACAGCCGCTTCCCAACAGCAACCTCCATTGCGCATCTCTAGTGTCTGCATCTGCTTTGAAACCATCAAGATTCATGTAGATTTCCACAGTGAATGAGAGCGCTCCTGGGTGCTGACTTCCTGCCTTTTCTTCATATCCTGTCATTAACTCAGCAACCCTGAAAACCCCATAGACTTGAAGGAAAGCCCATCTTATTAAAGTTAAAGATGATAATGTCTTCAAAGTTCCTTCTTATTTTTAATGCATTTCTTTGCCACACACATTGCTGGGATTGCATTTGGTCTCCCTCAAAAGCCCACAAGCTCTCATTTTCCAAGGGCCATTTTTACCACATACCTTCCTTTTATTTGATCTATTTAATTATATCCTTCCCCAAAAGACCTTGATATGGTGGAAAGGGGTCAAAAAACAGCATTTTAGGCCAAGAATTAGTTTCCCATTTATATAATCAAAGCTTCCCGTCAACTTGCACTAACAAATATTTCCTCCTGGACATGCTGTTATATCAGCAGACCCTCAAATAAACAGCACTCTGTGCAAGTTCAAGGTCTCGCAGACAGTCATACTCCACTTACTTTTGCCACTTATTGTGAGCCAGCAGTACTTCTAAGCGGTGTGCATGCATGGATGAGCTCATCGGCTCCACATAAGCCCTTTGGGATCAGTAATAATAGCATACCGGTTAGGCAGGGGAGGAAACTGAGCCGTGAGAATGAATACTGTTAGCAAGAAGTTTCAAAGCCAGGATTTGAACCAAGGCCGCCTCATCCCAGAAACTCTCCTGTTCAGTGCTGTTTCATAATCATCCTCCCACACACCAGTATTGAGTGTCCATTAGAAATATTCACCAAGATTAGAAAGTTCAGTATATTTGATGGACAAATGATATAAGCTGCATTGAAATATCTAAACTATTCAGGACTTGCAGTTGCTTCTACTCTTAAAAGGTGTCGTATGCAGGAAGCCCATTCCTTAGTTTTATTATCCTGTGGCAATGGTGACAAACATATGGCATGTATGTTACTTGTTTTTCTCTCAAGACAAAAGACGGTCATGTATGTACTTGTTGTAAACTAAAACCTCGGTATATGGGTTTAATTGGAGCATGGACACTTTGCAATAAGTAGGTTTTGAATTGCAGTTGGGGCGTTTGTCTCTAAGAGGTTCACGGTCACTGCCTTAGAGATTCATTTGGCCCTTAAGACCCAGACCAGATTCTCATCTGCTTTACTTGTTCCACTGACTTTGTATTTGATCCACTATTAAACTGAATAAAAATGAGTTGTCCTCCTCCTGTGTTAAAGAATGAAAGTGAGAAATCATTTCCTGGCACCGGTCACTCTCGTTACTTTTGTAGTGTAGACATGGAAGGGCTGCAGAGATACAAACACCACCTCTCATTTAACAGATGGGCCACTGAGGCCAAGAGCATGTAGGAGCCCTGTTTGGATGGGGTAGTTAGAGAGTAGGGGGCTCTGCTGAGAGAGACAGGTTCACTTATCTTTTTTTTTTTTTTTTGAGACAGGGTTTCACTTTGTAGTTCAGGCTGGCCCTGAGCTCACTATGTAGCCCAGGCAAGCCTCGAACTCAGCAATCCTCCTGCCTCTGCCTCCCAAATGCTGGGATTATGGGAGTGAGCCACCACGCCCAGCATTGTAGGATGTGCTACTGATTGCTGGTGGGTGTGAGTCATCACACCCAATATCATATCGTTATATGTGGTTACTGGGATCTAACCAGGGACCTTGAGCTTGCTAGGCAGGTGGTGGAACCACAGAGCTAAATCTCCAGCCCGGGTTCGCTTACCTTTCCCGTCAGTCTTTGGCAATTTCATAATTTTGCCTCAGCCTCTGAACCCTTTGTACTGTGTGGTGATCCTTTGTGGAGGACAGCTTGTTCTCATCCTTTTGCCGCCAAACTCAAGTATGTGTCAGATCAGCAGGGCCACCAGCATGAGCAATGTCCCCATCAGGGAAAACACTTCAACATAAAAAATCATGTCAGTTTTTTCTCAGTTTGGTTGGGGTTGGTTTTGAGGTCCTAAAAGACAGGGGATAATAACAGTAATGATGTGACTTTTTTTTTTTAATTTCCCACCAAGTTCAGAATCCATTTGAAGGCACTGTAAATGACCTTTTATACAACTAGGATTTTTTTTTTTTCCCCATTTGGGAGAGGAGAAAAATGCAGCTCTGAGATATAAATTAACTCACGTTTTTTGGCAATTACTAGTAACTCCTAAATTTTCCTTTCTTCTGTAGTTGCAAAGAAAGTCACCTTCAGAAATACAGGGAGGAGGTCTAATTCATTGTCATGAGGAAATCCTTTTTCAAAATTGTATTCCTCAAATTGTAACATTAAAATTCTCAGTGCTTTGTGTGGGCAGCTGATATTTTTAATATAAACAAATTGAAATGGCATAACAGCTGTTTTAATGTCACAGGAGAAGTGTGTTTTCTCAAAGGTTCTCAGACCCTTCCCTCTAATTCAAGGAGGAGGAGGTCATCTTCAGATCAAATCTTCATTTCCCACTGAGTTATTTTATTTATTTTAGACTGATTTTTGTTCAGAGTGCCAGAGAGTATGTTGGACTTGGTTGTGTCTGAAAGAATAATGAGAGGCTGCAAGAATTAAATTTGATGCCAAATTAACATCATCCTTCCCTTCCCTACTGATAATTTTTACATCCCAGTCACATTCAGGGTGTTTGGAAGCTTTACATGGATTTCTCAAGCTTCAGCTCTTCTTATATTTGATCAGGAAAGAGTAATCACAGAACTTTTAGAAAGCATTGTGCCAAGATTTCAGAAGCCCCGGGGTATGAGTTTATAGTTCTGTTATTTTAAACCTAAATGCTTTTGCTGTGACTTAAAGAGAAACTTGCCATTAGTTTAATTTTAATACTAACACAGAAAAAAAATCCTGGTATCTCAGTAAACAGCAATGTGGATCCAGTTCATGCATTCAGATACCTCTGACTTGGTGTTCATTCCTGTCTTCTAGTACCCTGGTCATTGAAAAACAGCAGCATAGACAGTGGTGAAGCAGAAGTTGGTCGGCGAGTGACACAAGAAGTCCCACCTGGAGTGTTTTGGAGGTCACAGATTCACATCAGTCAGCCCCAGTTCCTCAAATTCAACATCTCCCTCGGGAAGGATGCTCTCTTTGGTGTTTATATAAGAAGGGGACTGCCGCCATCTCATGCACAGGTACGGTCATGTCTGATATAGCCAAATACTTGAAAATATATATACATACACTATTTTATGCCCATTAGGCTGGCTATTTAATACAGGAACCATAAATGCTGTCAGGGATGTGGAGAGATTGGAATGCTTGTACATTGCTGGTGGAAATAAAAACAGAAGTAATACCCCTACCTGAAGAAGCCAGTTAGGCTAAAAATAGAAGTTAATTGTGAAGTACTTTTCTGTTCAGAGGTTCTGGATATTGCGTTAATCATTAAAATTACTGGAAGACATCTCACTGTATGTGAAAAGAGTAATTTAACTATCCAAAACTATTCAATGGGTTATTTCTCTGGGGTTGCCCCATATTTCACTCTTTGGAATGACCATGGCGCTACAAAGGTGAGATCATTCATTGTTAAGAATGAGGAGACAGGGTTGGGAATTTAGCTCAGTGGCACTTTTCCTACTTTGCATCCACAGGGGCCCCAGTTCAATGCCCGGTATTACAACCAAAAAAAAAAAAAAGAAAGACAAAAGAAAGGAAGAATGAGGAGAGTGGGTTATATCATAGATCTTACCCTTTCTCTTTGATATTTAATTTGTCTTCATAAAAATCCATTGTATATACCATCCAGAATGAGTTAGCACCCAACTGTCTCGATGTCCTTTTTTAAATAAGAGTTGTATATCTTAAGAAAAGTCAAATGTAGTTTTTCTGCTTTGGTTGCCTTTGAATCCAGCAAAAATATAAAATAAATAGGGGGAAAATACCAGTAGGGGGAAAATATGCATATATCTAGACAAAGTTGACTTTGAAATGTGTTGAAAGGTATTCATCTACAAAATTCATTTGGAAGAATTTAAAACCTTTGACAAATACAAAGCAACACGTCCACCATTCCTTGTCTTTAGCTCATGGCAGGCATTGCTAATCAATGACAGCACTTTCCCTCACTAAGCCCAGTGCACAAATACCTCCAACATAACTCTCAAGGAAGCCACTGTCAATCGACCAATGTTGGCTCTCAAGATGAAACTTATTTTGCAATTCCATCTTCACAGCCTGAAATGATCAATATAAGGACTCAAAGGCCTACTTCATTTTTGAGCAGGGAGGTTTGCATAAGTTTTTATTACCACACACAGTCCATGCTATAGGGACCAATATGTAAAGTGGTAATCAATGAGTCTTCCATCCATCTATCCAGGAAAATATTTATTAGACTAGGCACTGATTATCCAGAGAGGTGAGTTAATGCAGCCCCTTACCAAGCAGAACTCCTGATACAGAAACCACATCTGCTGTCCATACAGATTCTCATGCAGAGGTAGAAAGGAATTCATCTAAAATGAGTCACTAAGGCTTTTTTGTAGCTTCTGGCGAGGCAGCAGGGTGCTGCTCTGAGAAGTTATGCAAATTATTAGGTGGTCTCCTTGACCTTCAGGCTCCAATGATTTGACTGTAGCATAATGAAGGATTTACAGTGGTGAAATCTGCTTGTTGGCATTATTCGGGTAAGTATGAACATGCTTCTGGGCACAGCTGCACGGAACTTTCCACTCAGCCGGTTGGATGCAAGGAGCTGTGCTGGGGAGAACACTGTTCCAAAGCACTGCTCTTTTTCCTTCCCTTGCGTACTCTGGGCAGCTACAGTCATGGAAAAGCCAGTGATTACAGCAAGTCAAGTAGGCCGCTCTCTGCAACTGAGTGATAGTGGACAGCAACAGAAGCATACTCTACCCAGTTTCCCTGCTGTTCTGACATTCCAGACTCCAGCCCTCAATGACAATGTCTTTTCTTCTTTTATGGCTACACCACACTGTCCATCTCCTGCCAAGCTGGTGATTGTTCTAGTGATCGTCCTCTCAAAATAGCTCCACTTTGGGGACAGCCCCATCATACATTTCAAGGGAAAGGAAATGAATAGGCTCAGGCTGATGTGTACCAGGGTTTTAGTCCAGCTGCCAATTTAGGAATTTCAGGGTGTGCTGAGAGGGTCAGGTAAGCTAGGGATATTGCAGATGCTCAGAAATACACAAGACAGGTACAGTATAGGGCACTGCTTTAAAAAAGAAAGAAAAAGACTTCCTACATATCCTCACATTCATTCGCTGTCATTATGTGCGTTCACGTCCATTTGATGAGCTACATTTCCTAGAGGAGACAGTGCTTGGCTCTTTGCAAGGATAGGTGACTAACTCACGTCTCAAACTATTACAGAATTTCTCATTTCTATTGGCATATCCCATCAAGGAACATAAGTTCTATGGGGATTGGCAGTCTAGCCAAGGTGACTCTTTTGAGCTGGAGAAAGAAAAAGAAAGAGATGGGGAGGGGGAGGTATGTGAAATTCTATTGGCTCTGTTGCATGAAATGGCTGTATTTAAATTTTATAGAGTATCGTGCTCTGACCAAGAGCCTACAAGGTTTAGTATCCTTGTCCAAGGATATTAAATACAGACTAGAATCTTTTTTTTTTTAACCTGCTTAAATTTCCCCAGAATCAGAGTCTGTCCCAGGTGAGTTTTTGAAACTGGCTTTTTACAAAAGATACAGAAGCAACATGGCACAGGAGACAAAGTCCTGGAGGTAGTGAGAGCACTTTTGAGTGAAGAAGTCCCTACCACCAACCAGTAGGCTCATGTTGGACATATTTCTTCATCTGTTTTAATGCTCATTTCTTTTTCTTCCTATGTTACCTGTCTCTCAACATTGCATTTACATAACAGAAATGAAGATAGAGTGGGAAAACACTTTATAAACTGAAATCTAATAGAAAGATACTATATAAAACTGTTTCACTACACTTAGAAGTTGGGGGCTGAAGGTGCAGCTCGGTGAGAGGTGCTTGCATAGTACATGCAAGGCCCTGCCTTCCATCCCCAGCACTATGAAAAAAAAAAGAACTGTGGGTAACCCTAGTAAGCACTTGCTATAAAATGGCTGTAGACAGTAGTACAAATACAAATTTTTGAAATAAAATTAGCTCTCTAGTTATTGTCTTCTTATTGAAGAATGAAGTATATTTTCATGGCCAAAAATTTAACAACAGAAGCAAAAAGAAAAAAGTAAAAACAATTTAAAGTGGTGCCTTTTAACTAAATGTTAATATATTGTTTTTGCTGTAACACAACATATCCACTGTATCAAAAAGGAAAAAAAAAAGTGCCGGGCGTGGTGGCTCACGCCTGTAATCCCAGCACTCAGGAGGCAGAGACAGGAGGATTGCTGAGTTCGAGGCTTGCCTGGGCTACATAGTGAGCTCAGGGCCAGCCTGAACTACAAAGCGAGACCCTGTCTCAAAAAAAAAAAAAAAAAAAAGGAAAAAAAAAACCAAAACGCAACAACAACAGCCTGAGACTCCTGGTGTGTTTAAATTGTTCATTCTGTATCAGTGGTCCTCGCCCACGGTGATTTTGGTCTGCCCACCCCTCACTGGGGACAACTGACAGTATCTGGAGGTAGTTTGGGTGGCTACAGTGTGGAGGTTGGTACCAACACCCTGAGGAGAGGCCCCAGATGTCGCTAAACCTCCGCAGTGCACAGGGAAGTGCTGTCAAAGAGTTACCTGGCCTCACATACCAACAGCACAGAGGCTGAAAACCCTGCCCCCCCGATGCTCATCTCTAGGAGGTGGCCCTTGTCTCAGTGTCCCTTCCCCTGAGGACACAGCCCTACAGAAGCTCCTCTGTTGGGAATGTTGCCAGTTCCCTACAAAGCAGGCAGAAGGTGCACTGGTTCCTGAGCAGTTCTGGGTGGCTGTGACAGATACGCTTTAAGGCCATCTCATGTTCACCAAAGTGAGTACCATCTGAGCTTCAGTGGGACAGAAAGCATCCCATGACCCCCCCCTCCCCCAAGAAGGAAGAGCTCCACTGTGTCAACAAAACACCCCAATGACTCACCCGTAGAAATGTTGCCATACCTCTCCTGGTGGTTGGTCTTTGTATTCACCATCAGTCCTGTTCTCAAAATAAATCCTTGTAGATTTTATTCATATTGCTAAATCGCCCTGAACATTTGCACCATTTACCTCCTACCCACAGGCGGCATTCTCTAAGTGCCATTTCAATTACTTGAGCCCTTACATAAACCAGGCCTTATCATTTTCCAAGCTTTGTCAATTTGAAAGGTAGATATTATATTTTGTTTTATATGCGGAATGTCTGACACTCTGCATTGCATTTTTTAAGAGGTACTCAAAAAAGAAGTGAGTCTAAACCGTTCATAGCCCACCAGTTCGAGCTCTCATGAGTACAGTGTGCATATACAGCATACGCCTAGTGTGTCTTGCCAAATATTTGAAATCCTGCAACCGTGTCAGATTTGCTCAGCTCCAGTTCTAGAAAAGAAACAGATCAAACTAGGAGGGGAAAAAAAATGATAATCTGACCCGGCTACAGCACCAGGCATCAAAGGAAATCTCAGAGGCTGCTGCCGCAAGTCAGGATCTTGGGTGGTTAAGGCAGCGAGCAAGTTTGCTTGACAGGTCCTTGCTGATTGCTGCTGATATGTCAAGCCAAGTAAAACCCTTTGCGTGAACAAGTCAATAATCGGCAAATTAGGTACATGATTAACCTGAGACAACAAGATGCAGTTACCGCTTGGGAGCCCTGCCGGGACTTCACCTTCTCCACAATCCTGTTTAGCAAATATTAAAAATGCCTATTTCATCACTCAGACTGATGGAGCCTGGAGCCCAGTGACTTCCAGCGGCAACTTAGAAGCATGGGGTAGACTCACAGCTCCAGCAGCCTGATTAAAGGGAGGGGCAGGGACGGAAGGGTGGCAAGAAAGAAGCAGACGCAGTCAACCCTTAATTTACACAGAGATGGTTCTCTGGGAGGGGAATTAGAACTGTCCACACATTGAACACATTCACTGATGGAAGGGAACTGTTTAAGAGGCCGCAAATTGCCCCATGATCATACCAAATAAATGCAAATATGGCAGAATGGGCAAGTGTGAACTCGGATAAAATGAGCTGAGCCAACATTCCTGTTTGTCCTCATCAGCAGAATTCCTTTAATGACGTTTCTTAAAAGCAGATTTATAGATGGCGATTAGTGGTATTAGCTTTCGCGAGCTTTGGTTTATCTTTTTCCACGTCAGAACCTTATTTGCAGAGACTCTTTTTCTTTGTCCTGTTCTCTCTTGGCCCAGCACGTAAACCTGCACAGTTGCAACCAAAAGCGGAACTGACCAGGTACACAGGATACTGGGGCTACTGCGGGCCTCAGGGAGCTGGCTCTCTCCACTTGCCACTGTTTCTCCACCCCACAGTGCCCAGTTACCCGTCAGGTCATCTCTGCCAGGTCTCCTTCACAGTCAGCTCTAAGGGGGAGGCCTTGCCAGGATTTGGCTGTCAACCTGTGCCACACATCACATAGCACTGTGTAGAAACCTCTCAGATGTTGTGATGTCATTTTGAAGAGAGGTATATTTGTACAGCCATTTCCTAGAACCTTTCCAAAAGACCTTAATATATAAAGACTTTATGCATCCAGTCATATTCTTCTGTGTTGGGTTGAAAGTGCTTAGAGAAAGGACTTTCTCAGGAGACCTGTGTTGGGTTACATGGTGGCATCATAATTGCTATCCAAATCAGTGATGCCCTCTTGGGCAGCTAGAAGAAATCTCCAAGGGTGCTGAATGCTTTGCAAGCAGAGCGAGGCTGATTTTCATGGAATGCGTGAAGACAGAAACAGAGGGATGAGGCAGGGCAGCGCTGTGTCCCATGTTCAGACCCAGTACTTTCTTATTAGGGTTGTTAGGTTTTGCACATTTTCTAAGGAAAGGTTCTCTTTCTTCAAGTGAGATCTTGGTGGAAGACAGATCAAGATAATGATTTTGTCAGCATAAAGATAGTTAAATCCATTTTGACAGTGTTAATTTTTACACGCGTATGTCCATAACTATATGTACTCATATGGACACTCGTCCCTCCGTATCCATGGGAGAGTGGCTGTAGGATGAGAAAATCTAGGTATGCTCAAGCCCTGTAGTAGCTAGCATGGTAGGTGCAGGAACCTGGGTGCATCCTCCCATAGAGTTTAAATCATCTTTAGATGATGTGTAATATCTAATAGAGTGAAATGTGATGCAGAGAGTTATTAAACTGTAATGTTTATGGATGGTGACAAGAAAAAAATGTCCACATTCAGAAAAACAGGTGTGTTTTTCTTCTGAATATTTTCAGTCCACATCAGTGAGACCCGTGAATACAGATTCGAGGGATACAGGTGACTTGACAGCATTATAGACCCAGATCCAGAGAGGGAGGCTGAACTCAACAGAGTGGTCCTGTTGAGGAATAGGACAAGAGAGTAGGACTGGGAGTTGGCTTTTTAAAGTACTGTTTTTTCCCATATTAAAATATCAGAAGTAAACAAGCCCCTCTCATCTCCATGATACACATGTACACACACACACACATGCATGCACACATATGCAGAAAAACTGGAAATAAATACACCAGAATCATACCATTTATTCATTCAAGTTGCTGAGACATAGGTATGTATTACCATGTTCTTTAAGTGCCTCTAAATTTTTGTTGTATCTCTCTGTCTTTAAGAAAAGTGACTCTGTGACATGGATGAGTCTGTTTTAAATTTTTAAAAAGCCTTAGAAGGACACAGATGATAACTGTAATGTCACTTTCAAGATTCAATTGATTTAGTACTCTGTTTTCTTTGCACAATTTTTAAAAAAGAAAGCATAATGAACATATGTAAGAAATCGCAAATAGCAACAGTATTTTCTTTCAGCGTTTCCCTCAGAGGCTATGGATACTCTTCAATTAAATTGATCCACAAGCTTGAAAGGGAAGCGAAAGGAAATAATTATTTCAAGGTTAAGTTACTTAAAATATCTAACAACTACTTACATGCTTTGCTTCAGATATAAAAGGAAAGGAGTTGTGCCCAAGTTTTAAAACTCGCCTTTAAAAGACCTCTATTATGGGACCTGTTACATGTTCATTTGGGATTCTACCCCTGGTTTCACAGGCTGACATGAACATGTACCTATTCTCTGCCCAGAGTTTGCTTAAACGGGACTGACCCACTAGTGCGGCTGCTTATGACTTTATCTGAGTAGACGCACATCAGCCTAGAGCCCCCCAAAGAAAGCCCAGTACAGATTCTTTTTTTAACTCACTAATAAATGATAGTTACAGATATTCAAAACTATGTGCAGAAGTGTTTGGAAAAGCTTTATTTCTTGATCTTAACAAAAACTACGACCCTCTGAGATGTCCTTTGAAGGCTCTCTCAGTAAGAATGTTCCTTAAGGATGCAGAAATTGTGACGAGACAACAGGATTTATTTACCATTTATCTGATCACTTCCGAAAATGATCTCTACTCAGAGATTCCTCCCATTTAGCACTCATAACAATATCAGAGTAACCTCTGGCATTATCATGAAGCGCTCCTATGGACCTAAGACAGTTTCGTGTGCATTTGCCTTAGTTTGTCTGTCCAGTAGTCCTCTGAGGCAGAGCCTATTAGTAGTGCTCCCACTTGAAAGAGGGAAAAACTGAAACACAGTTTAGGCTCACAAAGCTGCTGTGTATTGGACACAGCAGTCAGACACCTTCCTCCTTCTCTACGGTGCTCATTTGTGGGAGTATCTGGAATAACATATATACCTTCATTTTCAGGATAAAATTACAATTCCTGCCAAAACCGGGAATCTCATTAAATCACTGACTGTGGTGCTGCAGACCTTGTTGGTTGTGTCCAAGAAAAGCTTGGGAAATACGGATCTGGCTGTGGAAGTAGAGCCGACACCAAAGCAGAGAAAAGTAACAAAGAGGGTGACAAGATCCATACTTCCGATAATTATAGGGGCCGGAGATTTAGCTCAGTGGTTCCGGCACCTGCCACGCAAGCACAAGGTCCAGAGTTGGATACCAGTAACCACATACAATGCTGGGCGTGGTGGCTCACGCCCACCAGCAATCAATACCACATATCACAGTGCCAGGCGTGGTGGCTCTCCCTGTAATCCCAGCACTCAGGAGGCAGAGACAGGAGGATTGCTGAGTTCGTGGCGGTTTGCCTGGGCTACATAGTGAGCTCAGGGCCAGCCTGAACTACAAAGTGAGACCCTGTCTCAAAAAAAGAAAAAAAGGATAATTATAAAAGCACTCTCTTTGATCCTGGGAAATTTGATGGAGATATCCAGTACTCGCAGAAATGTCCCTTTTGATTGTGTTGGACTGGTCAAACTAAAGGGATTTCGCATTGTTCTTGTGTGCTTCATCAATTCTAAGATGCACATTCTGAAATACACTCATCTGACGTCTCTGACAATGGGATGTGTTTAGTGATCCATAAAGCTAGATAGAAGAAAATGTTTGGTGTCACGTTTTTGTATAGGTATGAAAACTCAGTATTCATGCAAACAACTATAGCATACCTGCAGATACAACCTGAACCTTCTTAATTCAAAGATAAAATAAATTGGCTTTTAAAACTGCAGTTTCCTTTTGTAAGAGGAAGTCCTAATCAAACATTTTCCCATTTGTTAAGTGCATTTCCTTTAAGTGGCCTCTTACTCATTCCAAATATCTTTAGACAAATAGGTCCTATTAGATAAACCAAGTCAGTACAGGGTTTCATTATCATTCCTTTTTTTTTTTTCTGAGACAGGGTCTCACTTTGTAGTTCAGGCTGGTCCTGACTTCACTATGTAGCTCAGGCAAACCTTGACCTCAGCAGTCCTCTTGCCTCTGCCTCCTGAGTGCTGGGATGACAGGCATGAGCCACCATGCCCAGCTTCATTATTATTTTTAAGGAAAAAAATACATATATATAAATAAATAAATGTGTGTGTGTGTGTGTGTGTGTGTGTGTGTATAAGCATTCTCTGGAATGTTTTTATAGCTACTCTAGGCATAGAGTGAGGGTGGAAGAGGGCAGTCCAGTCCTGACTTACTGGCTTTGAATTATAGCCCCAGCACTCTCAAGCTAATGTAATTCTGGTCAAGTCAGTTACCCGATCTGTAAAGTGGGACTGATAATTTATCCGCTCCTAGCGATGTTGGCAGAATAAATAGATAACATTTAAGTTTATCAAGCACTTAGACTTTTGCCGGCACATAGGTATGCTACAGATTATTATCATGTTTTCCCTAAACATTCATAAAAATAAGTTCCAGGGCCAGGGATATAACTCAAGTGCGCTCCATATCTGTCTGGCGAGCACAGTGCTGAGTTTGATCCCCAGTACTTGGGGGTGGGGGACACATGTAAGTTCCAATAACTTTTTTAAAAGATAGTTTTAATTTGTGGTTTTCTCATACTAAAGTAATATATGATGCCAGTAAGAAAAGTAGAAAACATGAATATTTTTAGTATATTTTTTCCAGTTTTCTCTAATAATCTTTTTTTCAAATCTAGGATTATACTACATGTGGTGTTTCCAACCAGATTCTTTAAATCAGACACACAAACTTAAATATCGCATGGTGTCTCTTATGTGAGAAATCCAAATTTTAAATAAAGACCAAAATAAAAGATAGATATAATAGAAAGTAGGCTAGTAGGTCTTTCTCAGATGTGAGGGAGTCGAGACATGGAGAGGGGTAAAAGGAGGAGGGGGCAAAGGGATAAAATGAAAGTATACATTTTCTGGGTGTGCCAGCTCCCCACAAAGAGTGTGAACACTGTGTAGTACAAACATAAGCTAGTAATAGAATAATAGGAACAAAATCTTTCCGAATCTGCATATTCTTCTATAAATTCATTATGCCTCAAAAAAGTAGCCCAAACTTGAAAAAAATGTAGCCAATCTTCCTTTCATTGTACCTCATTCTGTAGTAAACATTTTTGCAGGGATATATGCATGTATTTTTAATAATTTTCTTACAATGAATTCTTAGAGTAGAACTCCCAGCTCAGGAAATTTGTAATACAGCCTCAAACCTCTGTAACAGTAACAGTAACAGCCGGGCGTGGTGGCTCACACCTGTAATCTCAACACTTGGGAGGCAGAGACAGGAGGATTGCTGAGTTCGAGGCTTGCCTGGGCTACATAGTGAGCTCAGGGCCAGCCTGAATTACAAAGTGAGACCCTGTCTCAAAAAAAAAAAAAAAACCAGTAACAGTAACTGTGAGATAAGGTGCTTCCCGTGAGCCCCGCTGAACTCAGAAGACCACAAAGGCAAGTTTGTTGACAGTTTCCATCCTAGGGGTGGGAGAACAGGTGCTCAGCCTGCAGCAGCACCTCACCCCAGGTCACCTGCTACTTGGCCAGAGGTCAAGGTCATGCTTTGAGAGAAGCCCACCAGCATTTGTAGTTGTTCAGTGCTTGGGCACTCATTGTGTCCCTGGAAATATTCCCTATTTACTCCTTCTTAATGATGAATTTGGTATTTTTTCACAACCAGCTCACATGAAACCCTCTGTATTGATCTTGCGAAGACAAATGATGAACCACTGGCTAAAAACAATTAGAAGGGAAGGTGCAGTAGATAAGAAATCACATTAGCACAACACTGAGAGGTAAAATGTCCATGGTGTAGCCTTCATGCGTCTTGGTATAACCTTGAGATGTTCATTAGTTTCGCTGACTTTGAGCCCCAGATCTGTAGAGTCAACACCGTGGCCAACTTGGTCTTTGCAGTAGCAATATCGACTGCTTCTGGGCTGGATCAGAAGGAAGCATGATAAAGGCATGACCTTGTGGGAAGATGAAGAATAACATCAGCCCATGCATGTGCTCAAGAGAAACTGACTGAATACATAGAGGGCATTGACTCTAAGGAGCTGGAGACTCAGCAGCCTGACAAATGGAGGCAGCATCAAGTGTGGAGAGCCCTGAGATACAGCACAGGCAGAGGACACGAACAGTTTCTCTACCACTGGTGTGATCTGGTTTTCACTCTTAGCTGGGCCATGAAGTAGCCAGAATATTTGTGTAGGAGTCTGTCCAGATTCAGTTGCAGCCTGTATAAGTTAACTCTTCCTCATCAGGGCGGAGTGA
The DNA here is from genome assembly GCA_004025085.1 of Thryonomys swinderianus. Taxonomy (NCBI): domain Eukaryota; kingdom Metazoa; phylum Chordata; class Mammalia; order Rodentia; family Thryonomyidae; genus Thryonomys; species Thryonomys swinderianus. The sequence goes on from PVIC010000169.1 coordinate 127,830, forward strand.
GAATAAATGAGATAATGCTGACCAAAGAGTAGGCACCTGCCGAGGTCAACAGGTCAGTCCAGCCTTTCTCCAGCCCTTGCGGCTTACAGTGATTCTTTTCCCTTCCGCAGCTCAGTATAACCATCAGAGGGCGGAGTGGCTGGGGTAACTCACCGTAGCCTGCCGCTCCTGCTGTCTCCAGCCAAGCTCAGCTCTCTAGGAGTGGGTGAGGCGAGGGCCGGGTGCATCCTGCTCACACTGGGCTCTTGAGTGTTGCCTGCAGCCTATGCCACATGTCATGTGCAGTGTGTGCCACTACTGTTAGCTCTTCTGTTTCTACAGAGTCGGAGCATGCACTTTGGGAGCATAAAATGTGGGCCACAACTCACAACCTGTGAGGGTCTGGGGGCAACTTCCTGCAGGGCAGACTACCCAGGGGATGCGGGGTGGGAGGAGTTGAATAGGTAGAGGCAGGAGAGGTGCGGAAGATCTTTCTAAGCACAGAGCAAATGGAGATGCCCTTTGTGTGTGGCCTGTATTGGAGCATCACACATTGATTGTTTTCTTTTAAGAAACTGCTTTCCCCTGGTCAGGGCTCACTGACGAGGACATGGTTGTCCTTTTGGAACTGGTCCTTGAAGGCCAGGAGTGACTGAGGTGGAGCAGCCCGTGGGGGGTGTCGAGCTGTGCCCTGTGTTCAGTGAGTGCCCATTTACAGCTGGTGCCCTGCTCTGGCTAAGAACACATACTCAACAAAGAGACACGGTGTCCAAGCAGCATAAAGCTCAGAGTCACCCTTTGAACTGGGAACATACACTTTTATGTGCTGCAGGAAAAATTTCATTGTAAAGCGATCAGAACTTAACAGTTCTCAGCTGTTTCTTTCTGGTCTCAGGAACTCGGTGTGAGGGTGTTAACATTTTTCAAAGGAAACCCTATTTCTGGACAAATGTATCGTTCTTTGAAAGGGAGGTCATGACATATGCAGACAGCGTTTACTGAGCACCTACTGTGTGCCACGTGTCAAGGGGCAGAACAGCACACCTGCTTATGCAGCTGGCATGGATGCCTCTCTAAGAGTCCCCCTGAAGGCCCTCCCACCAGGAGACACATTGCCCCTCCTTTGCCCTGCCCTGGCCTTGTTCCTGTGCCAGCCAGAAATCCCCCCCTGGAAGCAGCTCTGAGAACAAGTAATGGTGGGGCACACCACATGCTGGCAGTGAAAATGATGACCCCTTCTGTAAGGTTTGGATACTTTTCTGTTCCTCCACTCATCCTGCACCCTCAATACCAGAGATAATCAGAATAGACTGCTTTTAAAGGGAAAAGGGAAAGAAAAACAAAGACAAAATATTCTCCTTTAGAAGCTTAAAAACACCCCTCATGATTTAAGGCTTGGTATATGAGAGAGGAGGGTGTTGGCAGAATTTAAAATCTGCTTATCTTCAACCAGCAAACCACCTCAGCTCCTGCCAACCTTGGCAGGCCCTTGTAGGAGTTAGGCTCAGTAAACACTCCAAAAGCTTGCTTAGTAATGCAAAAACATAAACAAAAATACAACAACAAAACAAAACAAAAAATGGCCCTGCTTTCAAAGTCTTCTAGAACCAACCAGTAAAGCATTCTGTCTCTGAGGACCTTCCATTCCCTTCCCCTGCACAGAAAGGAAATCTGAAGCTGTTCTAAAAGATAGGCTCTTGAGGGCATCTCCAAAGCTTCTCCGGTGCTCAGTAAATGTGTTCTGGAAGACTAGTTGCCCTGGCCTCCTCCTGGGTCTCCCAGCAGTCTGGTTAAGCAGCCATTTCCTCCTCTCTCTCCGGATTCTCCTGTGTCAGCCTGCTCGCTCTCCCTGAACCGTGACAAGCTCTTTGTTCTTTATATGTCAGCTTCCAATAATGTAGCAGCTACCTTCAAATCAATATCTGATAATCAATAAAGTTGAGATAAATCAGCTTATAGGAAGAAAAGGTTTTGGCTCAACTTTCATAGTTTTGATCCGTGACAGATTGGTTCTGTCGCTTTGAGCCTGTGGTAGCACACCCACAGTGGGAGCTCGAAGCAGGGCTGTTCACCTCCGGCCGGGAGAGGGCAGAGGAAGGGTCATACTTTCCTCTTTCTGAGTATACCTGGGAAGACAGGCAAGACCCTTGCTCAGCCCCTCCCCCAGAGGTTTCAGCACCTTCCAACAAAACCAAACTGCAGGGCCCAGGGTGTCGTAGCTTAATAGTGCCACATCTTCCTCACTACCTCAAGGTCCCGAGTTCATTCCTTGATGTGGGAGAATTAAAAAGAAAACAAAAAAACACCTGTGGCCTCACCCTTTAAAATGCAGCCTTCTTCAAGACATTTAAGCACTCTGCTTTCTCATGGCCATTCCTCTTCCTGTGGTATTCCTCCCGCAGGCATTCTGTGTGGCCTCTGCCTTATTTACCCCGTGTCTCTCCCCACAGATCCCACGCTGGGCAAGCCCTTTCCTGACAGATGAATCAGAAGCAGGACACTGCTTCACGCTTTGCCTCCTTATCCTGCTTTGTTTTACTTAAATACACGTTACTTAGGTGTAATTTTAAAGCAACCCAGTATTACCCATTTTTAAAGAAATATTTGGATTGCTCATGATGGACAAATGCGTGCACCGAAGAAGCACCCCCAGAGCATGGCCTGGCCCAGAAGGACCCCACAGCGGGCTGCTGCATCCACCTCCCCCAGGTGGGCCATGAGGGTTGGACTTGCCTCTCCTCGGGGCAATCACACATGGCAGCTGGCTCTTTCCACTCAGCAGGAGTCAGTCACGATCCCTTGCTGTCCTGCTCCCACGCCTCACTGCACTTTCCTTTGATTCCCGAGTAGATTTTCAGTTGTGTGGATGGACAGTGCCCCCCTCTGTCCACGGAGGGCACATCCCAGTCCCGAGATCCCCAGTGGATGCCACAAGCCAGGGAGAACATCTGTCCCTTCAGACACTATGTTTTTCTACACGTACATTCCTATACTAAGGTAGATTGTTTCATATTTCATTTTAACTTTATTCAAATCCCATTCATCCTCTACATTCCCCTACATAAAGAGTTGTTTCTTTTAGGGTGGTATTCCAAATATATCGCTCCTTAATCCCTTCAACACATCACGTAGCCCCAGTGCCTGTGTAGCGCCAACAAGAATGCAAAATTGGAGGGTTTTTAATTTTTAATTTTTTTGGAGACAGGGTCTCGCTTTGTAGTTCAGGCTGGCCCAGAGCTCACTATGTAGCCCAGACAGGCCACCACACCCAGCTAAAATTGGAGAATTTTAAAAAATAACTGAGTAATATTCATCCATTCAAGTAGCATTTTTTTTTTAGCCAAGCCTGGGGGGACAGATTTGTAATCTGAGCACTTTGGAAAGCTGATGCAGGAAGTTAACAGGTTCAAGCCCACCCAGGCCAGTTAAGGAGCAGAGCGGGACCCTGTCCCAAAACCTAAAAATGGGATGGGGATGTAGCTTAGCGGGAAGTCCCTGGGTTCAATTCCCAGTACCATGGAAAGAAAAAGAAAGGAGGAGGAAGAAGAAAGAAGAGGCATTTTTTAAGCACCTAGCTGCCAAAACTAGTGCCAGAGTCACAGACTCTGTGTTATACCATTTAATTTCTAAAACCAACATTATGCTGTAGTGAAAGTCACTGTAATGAGGGAGTGTCTCTCTCACACAAATCAAAGAAAGAATTAACATTAAGGCCACAATTGGCCGTGGGTAAGTGAAGCTGCAGAAAGTGAAGCTTGGGAAACAGAGAGACCACAGTATGGCCTGATGAGTGTCTGTTTTCACCTTCAGAGCTTTCTTCTCTGTGAACCCTGACTTAAAAACCATCATGGAAATATCCACATGTACCCAAGTGCACACATGTGGGATGGCCAGCCAGCCCTGTCCTAGATGCCCACTGGCTCGTGGGGCCTATTGATGGACCCAGGAATTGGCAGATGAAGGGAGTGGGCTCAGAGGCTAGTTGCTTGGGTGTGAATCTTTGCCACCACTTCCTGATTGTATACAACCTCTCTGTGCCTTAGTTTCCTTGTGGGCAAAATCAGCTGAGATTTTATTTGACAGGGCTTCTATCCTGTAGGACGCTGCCTGGCCTCACTAAATGTCAGCTTTCAGCATTGTCAGAGTGAACAAGAAACAAGAGCAAGAGATAACTACTGTGTTTACTAAAACTGTTCTTTTTTTTTTTTTACTTGTATTCCTGTCTTCCATATATAATCATTATATTCATGGTAGAGAAGTGGTACACATACATAACATGTAAACTCTTTTCTCCCTCTGCTCCACCCCTCTTTTCACTCAGATTCATTTATTCATCTTATAAGGCCTTAGAAAATTGTCATATTCACGGACATATGTCAGGGTACAATTTTAGATATTGTCCACACAAGATTACAGTAACCTTTTTCCTCTCACTTTTCCTGTTATCTTTTATTTCGTACTTGATTTATAGAAGTTTTTCATATAAAAGAAACCATGTGACATTTAAGAGCATATATCTGATTTACTTCGCTTAATTAACATTGTGGCCTCAACATGCATCCAATTTTCTTACAAATGACTCAAGTTTATCCTTCTTTATGGCAGACGAGTATTCCATTGTGTATAAGTATCATAGTTTGTTTATGTGTTCATCTAGTGATAGTCCATTTTCAAAGTTTAGTTATTATGACTTAGGATGCTATAAACATGGATATGCATACATCATTGTGATATCATCTCTTTAACTCTTGGGAAGATGCCTAGAAAGGCAATAGCTGGAATAAATGGAATTTCTACTTATAGTTCTTAGAGGAATTTCCAAAGTGATGTCCGTAGTGGTTGTATCAGTTGTTGACAGTCCCATCAACAATGAAGAAGGGTTCCTTTCTCTCCATGACATCACCCGCATTTACTTTTTGGTTAATTTCTTCATGGCAACCATTCTAGATAGAATCTTAGTATTGTTTTCATTTGCATTTCCTAGTGGCCAGTGATGTTCAACATGAATTTTTTTCATATATTTACTGGCCATTTTTACTTCTCTGAGTGATAAATTTGTGCTGTGGATGCAAATAAGGAGAATTCGAAGTGTTCTAGGATGGATGGTCCGGGATGCCCTTTCTAAGGTTGTGATGTTTGTGTGAGGGCAGGATACACTAGAAAAAGGCAGCTGTGAGAGCAGGAGGAACCGCAGGCTGAGCAGAGGGAACAGCTGGTGCAAAGGCCTGAGGCAGCTCCAGGAGCAGAGAGAAGAGTGCTGTAGCTGGAACACAGAAAGAGAGGAATTCGAAGAGCCCAGAAAGGGCTGGCTCTCAGAGAAGCTGGCAGCCCTGGTGTGGATGGCTGACACCCAGCAAGACCTGCAGACCTCTGCAGCATGCTGCTCTACCTCTTCCAGGGAGATATCTCAGTATCCTCACGTGGCCAGCTGCTTCTGCTCAAGCGCAAGCCTCGCTCCACTGTGCTCATCCTTCCTCCTCGCTCTTTGCCCAGTGGCATCTCAAAGGGAATCACAAACCAGGCCGGGTACTGGATAGGCTCGTGGCTATAGCCAGCTTCTTAGAAAACTTGGAGCAGCGTCGCATAGTGTTCTGCCTTGTGCAAATCCAAATTCAAATCCTTGGTTGGCTGCCAGCCGTGCTCAGTGGCTCTGGGTACATCTCAGCGGCCAAAGTCATCTCCAGAGAAGTAGGGATAAAGTGAGGGTCTCCAGAGGATGCAACAGGACAATACACATCAGTGTTTGCTATCATGCACAGCCCAAAATACACGCCCAGCCAAAAATAAGTTCGGTTTTGCATAGTGGCTTTTTCCACTCTTGTAGGGTGGCATCAGATAAGAGGATCAAGATGAATCCTACCCCACCCCGGACTCCGAGGAACTAGACATTCCTTTGGGCTCCATCCTTACTGGGGAAGTCTGGCATAGGGATTTACTGCAGCCTTAACGTGCAGATGGTCTCTCCTGTCTGGAATCATAGGCGGCCTTTCTCTTGGGGTCCTGGAAGTGCCCAAAGCCCATTCAGTCACCTCTCGTTAAGTGAGTCAGATTCTGGAAGTGAGAACTGAACAGGAGTTCTGAACAGGACCAGCAAGGCCAGGCTCAGGGAAGCCCTCAGCTGGAGTGCACAGCCTCTTTGAAAGAGAGCATAGGATCGGTGCTGCATGCTACAGAGAGATCAGCCAGACAGATGCCCTTTGCCGCAGGCCTGACTGCAGGTGCGAGAGATGAATGGTCTCAGTGAGTGACCCCACTGCCTCTGAGTCGTTGGCACTGTCACTGGATGTGACCGTAGACCCTGTAGTAATTTGGTCTCAAGCCGTCCCCTTCTCACCCCGGCGGCTTCCTACATCTACCAGCTGCTGAGCATGCTTTGCCATTGGAGGGCAGGAAGGCCAGGGACACCACTGTGGGAAGGGATAAGAGCCATGTCCACCCTCTGTGGGAAATGTCACTGTTTATTGCTTTTCCCAGTCCGCCTCAGCCCTCAGCACGTAGACGTTCCAAGTAGCAATAAAGTTATTTTTCCTGTCTCTCAGTCCTGGAACCAGTAATAACCTCCTGAAGGACAGTGAGTCTGTCTTTAACCTTGCCCTCCCTGGCAGGCTGTACTGCTGTGGCTTCCAGAAGCTTCTCTGGGCCACACACAACCTGTATGTAGACTCCTTCCTTTTCGAGAGAGTGACAGGCCCCAGTCCATGGTCCGGGCACCTCTTCTCTCTTCCACCCCTCTGGAAATCCACTAAGTTATCTTAATTACCCTTCTTTCTTGGACTCTGCCAAGAAGTTGGGAGATTTATAATTGGATCAGTGAAGTATTTGCTGTAGTTTATTTCTTTGCCTGTATCACTGTCGTAAAAGTTGCATTGCTGTGCCACTTTTGGGCATGAGTGATGACTCGAAAGCATAGTCTTCACGTTTTGTGCCAGCATAAGTGATTTTTCAAAGGACAGAGTAAAAGAAAATTTTGTGGGTGGTAGTGTTTATTTCAGATTATCCAACTATCCCCTTTTGGGTGGATGCAAGAGACACAAGCTGCTTGGGGGAACAGGCTTCCTCCCATGCCAGCTTGTGCAAGGACAGGCCTATTGGAATTTGTTCCTGTCCCTTCTAATCCCTGTCCGGGGCACTGCAGACCTGTGAGACAGAATGGCCCGTGGCGCAGCCCCCGTGTCCTGCATTGATCACCAAGTGTCCTAAGACAGAGAAATCATACGTCCCTGGTCCTGAGCCTGAGTTAGCAATTCCCAGTGATGGGCCATGAAAAGGGGACTCTGGCTGGGGCCCAGGCTTTTGGAAACCAGCCTCCTTCTAGTGTCAGGCATCTGCCAAGCAAGCTGGCCAAACTCAAGTCTGGGACTTCAGTCCTGCAGAGCAGAGGCTCCCCTGAAACAGATGGCCTCCCCGCATACCCTCTCCTCCCTGGCTCCCAGACCTGGAAGGCAGTTGGCTCGTCTCATCCACCTTTTACTTCCAGCCCCCAACTCTTGCCGAGGTTCCAGCAACAGCGAGCAGGCCTCTGTAACGCTGCTGGGTATGCGGTAATCTGTGAGGGAGGAAACCATCTATTCCAGTCCAGAGCACTTCAGAGACAGAAAGGGGAAGCGCAGGGTGCGAACTGGGACGCCCGTGGGCTAAGTGAGATAAAAAGATGCCTTGCACGTCACAGAGTTGGAATCTTACCAGTGGAAGACACTGGTGACTTTTCCTTGTGTGGCCAGTCCTCCCTCAGTCTGGGAAGAAAAGAGGCAGAGATATAAGAAGTCTGCGAAGGCTGCACTGATAGAACAGGTCTCATCATTTCGGTGGCTTCATGAGATCAGTGTATTGATGGTTCGCAGTGCAATTGCAGGCTTTCCTCCAAGGGCTGATTTAAGCATCCAGGCTGTTCCACTCTCTTGGGCTGTTAGGTATCCTGGAGAGCCTAGTGCAGGGACACATACCTGTCATGCCAACACTCGGGGAGGCGGAAGCAGGGGGATTACAAGGTCAGTCCAACCTGGGAAACTTGGCAACTTAGTGAGACCCCCTTGCAGAATGAAAAAGGGGCTCAGGGTGAAGGGTCAGTATTCAGTCACCTGTAAAACACACACACACACACACACACACACACACACACGTGTCTTTCCATAGCTTCATTTAAAAATTTCTTACTTAACATATCTTTCTTGGTCAGATCCTCCTGCAGGTGAATTTGGTTCAGCAGTGAACTCACCTGAAATGGTGAAGGGATGTTTACCTCTGGCTCTCCACTGTTTTAAATATTTTGACCATTTAGTCCTTACAGCAGCACTTTGATGCGGATGCTGTTCTTACCCCCATTTTACAGAGAAGGAAGCGGAAGTACGGAAAGTTGAATACTTTGCCCTAGTGTTCCAGCAGAACTTTACCCCAGGCTGTCTAGTTCTGAAGTCTTCACCTATGACCATGGTCAGAACGCAAAGGAGATCCCTCCACTGTTTAGATTTCCGTAGTGGGCTAACAGCTGTATTAAAGCACTCATATCAGGGCTGGGGATTTAGCTCAAGTGGTACTGCGCCAACCTTGGATGCACAAGGGCCCGAGTTTGATCCCTAGTACCGCAAAATAAAACAAAACACTCATATCATCTTATGAAGTGATAAGATTTCTTCTTGGAAGAAATAAAGTGAAATAAGAGAATAGAGGAATAAGACAGCAGGCACCACATCAAACCATCCCCTCACACCCCGGTTCCTTATTTGAGACCCTGAAAGTGGCAGACTCCTCCTTAAATGAAAACTACCCTCCACTCTCCCACTGAAGGACTCCGAGGAGCCAGCCAAAATAGATGTTCTCCCTGCGTTCTGAAAAATGCCTTCTCCTGGGGTAATTTGATTGGTTGGGCAGGAAGCACTGCAGCTAGGTCTAAGCCATTTCTGTGTCCCTTGGCTGGCCGGGCAGCTCAGCGAGAGTTGACGAATGTCCAAATTAGTAATGAGCAATAGCCCCGCACAAGTAATCACCTTCCCCAAACTTTTCCTCATGGGGGTGATAACTTGGACCCCAAATGAAGTCTATTCTTCTCACCTCGGCACCATGGAAGTTACAGTCATTCCTCTGGCTGACAGCAATTTGTAGACATGGGTCTTTGCAGTTGGACATTTACGAGGTTGCTAAGGAACAAATGGTTTGGTTACAAAGGTCTCTGAAAGTGGTATCGGTTTGTCATATCCCCTTACATCATTTATTTTAGCCCATAAAGACAGCTGTGACCAACAGAATATGAGGTAGAGGGAAGCTAAACACAAACAATTATTTCCTGAGATAAAGGACAAATTTTCTCTTCCTCGGCACTGACCGTGTGCAGCCCCTAATATGTGAAACCCAAACCATTGAGCCATTCCGATTTGTAAATATGTGACTTATAGTCACTAGATACTTTTTAAAATATTTTTTATCTTCTGTGCATTATCTCATGCCATCCTTACTACAACCCTGAAAGTCGGGTGGTGTTACCCCCAGGAAAAAAAAAAAAAACAGAAAGAGTAAAAATAGACACACCATCCAGCAATAGCGAGTGGCAGAGTCGGAGTTCAAACCCAGGTGTGTCTGATGGCAAAGGCTTTGTGCTTAAGATTTTAGAGCCTCTTGTCCTCAGCAGTGGCTTTTCTGGTGGGAGCACTGACGGTGCTGATGATGGGGAAGCTGCCCTGGGAGACTGCTGGAGTTTCTTCCTGTGAAGCTCATGACAGAGCTTAGAGCTGAGGCCTAGAACCCACCGGAGCCTTTGCGTGGAAGGGAAGCAGAGAGTGTGCTTAATCCCACACTGGCGGTTTTTATCTGCGGGAGACCTTCGCTTGGAACGCGCTCTGAAGTTAGGGTGCAGGCAGCCTTCGTGCAGTGACTTAGAAAGTGCGCCCACTTCTGCTGTGGGTCCATCAGTTTTCTTGTCAACAAGTAAGAAACTGGGGTCCTCCTTGTCGTCTCCTTCATCCCCTCTGTGCAGTCCTCAGGGAAGCCCTGTGAGTGTCCCTCAGAAATGTCCCTCCCATGTTTTCTCTGCCTCATCCACCATTCTCGGCAGACTCTTCCCATCACAGGTGGGTTCCTTCACCCCCACTTCCTAACCAGTTTTCCTCCTTGCTCTCCTTCCTCCAAAAGACATGTCATAACTTGCCTGCAAAAATTAGTTCTTCAGAACTTCCCTTTCATCCTGTTAGTCACTGCTCTAGAGTCTTCAGTGGCTCCCACTTACCTGCCGTAAAATCACGTGTTATTTACAGCAGGCCAGACTTTTGAGTAATACTTGCTCTTCCCGCCCTCTTGACCCATGTACCCTTAGCTGACCACTGTATTTCTCATGCACTCTAAACCTAGTTTCCATCAAAATAGAGTTCAATATGTAGTTGCTGGTTTCTACTGGCCAGCTCTGGGAAAGCATGGAAATTGTACCTGAACCAGTCTGTGCCAGAGATTTTGTCTAGCCACTTACTGGTTGTGTGACCTTGGAAAAGCTGCTAAATTTCCCTGAGCTTCCGGCTCCTTTTCTCTAACATATGATTACAACCTTGTGCTGTATCTCAGGCATAGAGCCCTTGCCTAGCAGGTATGAGGCCTGGGGTTTGCTCTCCCAAAACTGCATAAAAACAAAAGAATTCTCTGCAGGAAAATTTTTTGCAAGAATTTAAAAAAGTGATGGCAATGATGATGACAGCTAACATGTATCTTCTGTTTGCTGTGTGCCAGGCACTGTTTTAAGTATTGTAATAATCTTTACAATAACCATATAATATAGATACTATTATTTCATGATCGGCAGATGGGGAAAATGCGCCCCATGTGTGGGTGAAGCTAGAAAGTGTCAATAGTGAGGATTCTCTTTGAGGCAGGCCAGCTCCACAGCAGTCCTTCTCAGTCACTCTTACGAACAGTTTTTTCCTAGGAAATGATCAACAAATGACAGCTGGCAACATGGTCCCATCATTCCATCTGGAAAACTCCTGGGAAACCAGGTGCATTTTGGAAGTCAGGACTTGGAGCATGATTGGAAAGTCATATTTGACATCAACTGTGTATTATAGAAAGCCCCCAGTGAATTCTGCAGCACAACTCATGTCTCCTATACATGTAAACACACAGGTGCACGTAGACACATACACACACACACACAGAGTAAAAGAAAATATTGAGTTGAAAGTTTGGTGATTTCAATACTGCAAATAAGAGATTGCAACTCATACTGATAAAACAAAAAGCAATCACTTTAAATTATGGCTGTTGTTAATATCACGTTGGTGTCTGTTTTCTACATGAGCTCATAGCCAAGGTTATTGCAAGTATGTCTGCTTACTAGTGGGTGGGAGGGCAGAGCGGGCGGTGGACTAGATCTGACTACTGGCTCAGCTGTGGTGCTGTCTTTTCCTCAGTATGACTTCATGGAACGTTTGGATGGGAAGGAGAAGTGGAGCGTGGTCGAGTCACCCCGGGAGCGACGCAGCATCCAGACCCTGGTTCAGAATGAGGCCGTGTTTGTGCAGTACTTGGACGTGGGCCTGTGGCACTTGGCCTTCTACAATGATGGCAAAGACAAGGAGATGGTGTCCTTCAACACAGTGGTCTTAGGTAGGTGCAGGAGTCTGAGATGAGATGCCAGAGTGGGAAAGATGGACATATCCCAGGTTCCTCTGTAGAAGGCACACTGTGCAGGATAGTTTCTGCTCCCCATGAGACCAAATCAGAATCCTTCACATAGGCTTCTGAAAGCCATGCACCTAGACAGGCCCCCACCAAACAGGAGAGCTGCTTAAGCCAGGATAGACCTCCCATTGGCTCACAGCTACAGGTAAGAGTATGGCTCACACTTCTGGGCAGATCCTAGCCACACAAGCAGATTGCAGAACTTGCATGAGCCTCTGTATCCTCCTAGTAGAAGGGGCACTAGTACCCACCCCAGAGGGCTGATGTCAGAACTGAAGAAAAGATAATACCTGAGTCTCTAAGCATGTAGTAGAGATAGTGGCTGTTGATGTTAGCCCTTCTTTCAAACATAGAGGGTGCCTCAGAAATTTTTTTAAAAAGCTGTTTTAAAAAATCTTAGGTTTAAAAGGTATTAACAACAAATAAAGGAAATCACATAGACTTTATAAAATTCTGTCTTTATTCTCAAATAGGCAGATCTCAAAAGTCCTTTAATTAAGGATTTGTCATTTTTGGTTTGTCTTAGCTCTGCTTTGCATTAGCTATCAATAGACAACCTAAGGTTTTATCTGAGTTTTCTTCTATGTGCATAGCAATCCTGTAAAGAGTCATTTTCCTAAGAAGAATTTACAAAGTTCTCACAACAACCCTTTGAGTTTTAACAAAGATGTCACAATTATTTCCATGAAGGTTATTTTTCTGACAGATTTTACCTTCTTCCTGTTAACAATAATCGATCCCAGGTCTTTGAAGCAGGGCAGAGTTTTAGGCTCATTTCACAGAGGAATAAGCTGAGGTCCAAAAATGTGGAAACAATGACTATGACATGGGCTTCTGGACCCTGCTTATTGCTTTCCTACAACATGGTGTTGTTCTAAAAGCATTTATAGAAATTAGACTGGAAGAACTGGTAGCTCCAGTTTCCCCCCCAAATTTTCTTTCCCACGCTTTAAACTGGGCAAAGGCACTGATTTTCCTGTGCCTCCATTGGTAACCCCATCCTCAAGGGCAGTGTGAGACTCACGAATAATGGAATACATCTGGCATGGAGTTGGCAGTCACTGAGCAAGAGCCAGTGATTGTTTTTTAGGAATGTACCCTGGGCAGCTGCTTTTCTAGTGACTGCACTTGGAGAACTTCTCCACTGGCCCCATGGATGTTTGCTGAGGAACTCCTTCATTCTTGAACGATCTATATAATCCAACCTGAAATTCAGGCAGTAATCCAGTGGCTACAACTTCATCATTCCCAGTTCTCTCGCTCAGGGAAGATCAGCCTGACTGAAGCTAGCCAAATGCTCTAAAGTAGGAGTTGGCACACTGTAGCCCAGGGGCCGAATCTGGCCCACTGCCTGATTTTATAAATAAAGTTTTATTGGAGCACAGCCACATTTTCTCTGTTTACATATTGTCTATGGCAGCTTTCCCACTGTAACACCAGAGTTGAGTCATAGCAACAGAGACCATATGGCCCACAGAGCCTAAATAGTTACTATCTGTCCCTTTATAGAAAAAGTTTGCCAACCCCTGCTCTACAGTAATGTCATCACTTAGTGTAATGAAAGTCACTGGAGAAGCACTCCACAGATGGAAAACGTCCAGGATGAGGTTAGGTACTGATGGGGAGAAAAGCAAAATGGTAGAGACAAGCTCACTACTAGGAAGACATGAGAAACACATTTGGAGCTTGTTTGAGATGTTGAGATTTTTAAGTCTTTAGTTTGAGAACATGACAAGAATTGACTTCCTTTTGTCATCTTGTGTTTAAACTCGGAAGGCTTGACACATACATGACAGGCACACGACACACACACACCTGGCTTAGTTGGGGTGATATAAGCGCTCGGTGAAATGATTGATAACAGGGTGACACGTGGCATGGACTATTGCTGGCTCTTGACTTTGTTGGTCATTAGCTCAGTCAACCCAGCAAGCCACCATACACAGCGAGTGGGCTCATGGTTCCCTCTGTTTTCCAGTTGTGGAGGAGGCCAAGGCTGAGAGACACTGAAGACTCATCCAAGGTCACACACACGCACCCAGTAAGAGGTGAAAATCAGGACTCAGACAACCAGACTCCATTCTCTACCCCTGGGAATTTGTTTTTTAATTCTGTTCAAATACATCCCTTTCCCCATGAACAGCACATTTTTTGCAGGGTCAGGTTACCTCAGATCAGCCTCTGCCCTCCTTTTCTTTCACCCACATGCAGCCCCAGCCACTGTGGCAGTGAGATTCCCTCCCTAGGGCCATTACCCTCCCTCACCTGTCAGGGCTGGGAAGAGCAGTTCTCCTGAGAGGATTTCTCTTTCATCCGGGAAAGCGCAGAGAAAGTCAAAGGTAATCGGCCTAATAGTGGGGCAGACATCTTGATAGAGCAATGATAGTAATTGGCCTGAAACACAGGAAAAGAACAGTGTTTTATTTGGCTCAGAGGTTTTTCCCCACATACCTATCATCAGAATGTTCTCCGTCAGGCGCAGCCAGGAGGCGGAAAGCCCCTTGATGGGAAACAGAAGGAAAGGTGTGAGACGGGTGTCAAGCGGCCATCACGCTAAGTACGCCTTTGCCTCGGGAGTCTGTGCCACTGTCTGAAGACAGTGGCAGGCTGTCTTCAGAAAGGGGCGTCCTCTGGGAACAGCACGGTGGCTCTGTGGAAGCAGGGCACTGCTCTCTGTGTGTTATGATCCCTGTCTCCGGGATGGCCCTATCTCATGCCATTTCTTCCTCACAGACACCTAAACCAAACTGATACAAAAAAAAAAAAAAGGTGGTACTATCTTAACTGTAATATGTAATTGAGAAAAGGGACTAAAAAGAATGGCTCCTTAGTACTTCAGCAGTGCCACATGGTTATAGTTTTCCTTCAAAAACTAGAGAAATGCTTCAAACGTAAGATGTCGAGTAAATGAAGTGATAAGTACTCTCTGTTGCAGTGTTTGCCTGTTTTGGAGTCTCCTGCCCACTCCGATGTGCACTCACAGGACAACTAACACACGCAGCTAATATGCACCAAGTCCTGACTGTATGCCAGGCTTGAGGATGCCTCAGAGGACAGTTTGGGTCTGGTCTTTCCCTCGGGCAGCTTGGTGAAAGAAACAGGTACATCAGGGAGCAGTGAAAGGAAAGAGAGGAACAAAGAAGTGAGAACACAACTCAGATTGGGAGAAGGAGTAGAGAGACATTCTAGAGTGGAATGACTTCTGAACTGGGCACATAAGGATAAAATGCCCAGGCAACACTTTCCAGCCAAGTGAAGAGGGTCTGAGGATCTCAGTCCTCGTTTGTGGTGCTGTGAGCCAGGGGCCCCTGGATCCTCACTGCTGTGTCTGTGAAGATGTCAGTTTGGAGAACCAGAAGTATTGGCCCCAGAAACATCCACTTCCAACAAACCACACAGGTCCCATATGCTCAGTGAGAAGCCGTCTTTACTGCCAGGCAGGAATGACTTCCAGAAATCTAAGATGGGTGAGATTGTCCTCTGTGTACAATTTTCATTTGTTCATAGTGGTCCCAGAATAAAATCCAACTTGTCTGTGTGGCCTGGATAATCTCGGAACTCCTACACTACTCTCTGTGTTTGATACTCTGCAGCACACTGTATTGGGCTCCTTTCTTTCCCATCTCAGGGACTTTGAATTCACTGTTTTTCCTACCTGGAATACTCACTGAGCTTTTCACCACCATCTTCTAGCTCATCTTTCCATGTCACCTGTAGAGAATACAAAGACCCTTCCTTATCATGCCCTTTAATTAGCATCTGCTTGTTTCCTTGTGTCGTATCCTGTTCTCTTTAAAACACTTATAATTTTTACTAGTTTTACTTCTTTGGTCTTTCTTTTTTGAGACAAGGTCTTGCTTTGTAGTTCAGGCTGGCCCTGGGCTCACTTACGTAGCTCAGGCAAGCCTCAAACTCAGCAATCCTCCTGCCTCTGCCTCCCAAGTGCTGGGATTACAGGTGTGAGCCACCAAGCACAACATTTGTGGTAGTTACTGATTGTCAGTGGGTGTGAGCTACCACCCCCAGTATTGTTGTATGTGGTTACTGGGGATTGAACCAAGGACCTTGTGCTTGCTAGGCAGGCGCTGGAACCACTGAGCTAAATCTCCAGCCCTTCTTTGATTTGTTTTTTTTTTTTTTTTGCTTGTATTCTCTATGACCATGGAAAATTCTAGAATAGGAAGTACTATGTCTATCTTATTCACCATGGTGTTTCTAGTTCTTTGCATAACATAGGTGTTAATAGAGTGTAACCTATATCAATACCTGTAATAAGTATAAGCTAGCATGTTAGCCTCCCACCATTTCACAGATGTCACCAGAAAACATAAGACTACTGACTGTCAGAGAAAAGAGACTTTGTACCTAGAACACTGTCTAGGGTGTCAGCATTCATTCCCATGCCCCAATCCCCACAGAAAACACAAAGAGGGTCAGATGCTGCCACATATTCACTGTGTCACAGTACAGTAGAGAAATCCTGAGCTTACAGAGCCTGAGTCTCTTCAAATGGGGGGTACATGCTTATTCTTGCTCTACAGGGAGACATTATCTTTTATCTTTATTATACCTGGTAATAAGTAAATCTGTGCTTTACTCTGGGGACAGACAGCATCTCTCTCCCAAGACTTTGCACTCATCTGTCTTGAAAAGATATTCCAGAACATTCAAGAATGGCAGTGATTAAGAAATGGAAGGCACCCACAGAGGACTATCCCTCAGCACCATGTGAAATTACTGGGTCTTGACCTACGTAATTGTGAACGAATGTTGAGAACATGGAACACATGGGTAGCACTTGGGCTCATACTTCTCATCTACCAAGACTCTGGGGCTTTAGCGCAACCTCTAGGAGGCTTATCTTGGAATAGGAATTGCTGCTACCAACAAAACAAAACAAACAAACATACAAAAAAAAACAGCTTGATGAAATCTGTGCTTGTTTCACCTAATTTTAAAAACCAAGTATACTCACTGAATTTTCCTCAGAGTGCCCCAAACCAACTGCAGCCTGGTTCTAGAAGAACACAGTTAAGAAGTGAAACACAACAGAAAGAAAGCAAAATTGCATGGTTTGGTTTTTCAGTTCAGAGTGGGAGTAAGTAGGAAATTTGGCTTAAAGGGGACATATCCTTACCACTCGCAGGGGCATGGTCAGGAGCAGTTAGACTTCACATTGCATCCCAAGTCTACCTCCCCAGGACTCCCTGTTTGGGCTTGGTGGCTTGCAGTTTTATTTTGGTCCTCTTCATACTTTAGAAACTGAAAAATCTAACAATGTTTTGTTTTCATTTAAGGCAAAAATGAGGATAATAATAATTTTTAAAGGGCACATCCATTTCTGGACAGACCCAGAAAGAGTGTGAAAAAGTTCCCAAATAATCCTTTGGAGGGTACAAGCTGTGAGTAGACATAGAAATAAGATACTTATGCAAGTTAGAGCACATGTGAGCTGACTTTCATGTAAAATGCAATCTACCAAGGTGAAATATTAAAGGGTTTGTGAGTAACCAAAACCTACCACATAAAGAACCCTGTCAGGCCTAAACGTATCTCTCTTAAATACAGGCATGTGTCACATAGCAAGGGCAATTAATGCGTTCTAAGAAATCGTTCAGTGATTTCAGTCTTGTGCAAACATCAGAGAGTCTTTACACAAATTCAAATGCTAGAGTCTACCACATACCCAGCCACATCCCCACACCATCAGATATACTACCCATCGCTGGCCAAACTGCCACGTCTGGCTCCTAACTGTACTTGAATGTTTCTTCTATTAGACTTCCTCAAAGCAAGGAATATTTTTACCCTGGAAATCTGTCATTAGTAATAATTGCTCTCATTTTGACGAATTATCCTCTGTACTGAGGCTAAAATCTGATTCCCCACATATAGGAACACATCTCAGACTGGTGGAATGATTCTTTTCAGGGTAAGAAGGGACATAGTGTTAAAAGTTTTCAACATTTTCAACATTTAAATAGTTCTATTGTTTTTGTGTCCAAATAGGTCCATTCAAGCCCTATTCTCCTGTCTGGATTCATCAGGAGGGGAACAGTCATTTCATCCACAGTCTGACCAAATTGTCCTTGTCCCCAACATCCCTTGTTCATTAACATTGTTCACTTGTATTTCTTCCTGGTCCCCTTTGGGTATCTGAGTTACTCCCAAGGTCTTTAAACGTGTCGGATAACTAACTATTCCATATGAAGTACATAGAAAGTAGTTGCTGAATCTTTCTCTTTTTCAGATTCTGTGCAGGACTGTCCACGCAACTGCCATGGGAACGGTGAATGTGTGTCTGGCCTGTGTCACTGCTTCCCAGGATTTCTAGGAGCAGATTGTGCTAAAGGTATGTGACATCACTTTCCCTGCCATGGTTGGAAAATCAGGTGTGAGCTGCTCACACCCAAGTAGCCTGCTAGGCAAGTCCCCCTGGGACATGATACAAACCCATGCATGCTCTTTGGCAAAGAGTAGGTTTTGATATATAAACATTGGCCAACACATCTATAGGAGCAAGACAGTTATCTTTGGCACCAAGGTGTGCTGAGAAGAAAGATTTGCTAAAAATGAGATGGCCGGGTTTCCCGTAAAAGCTGGAGTGAATTACCATCACTCCTTTCTTACAATCATTAACTTCTGTGTAATGGAAGATTAAGCATCTCAGGGTTAGTAAATTTCATTCATTCTGGCCAGCTACACTCTTAATCTAGGAAGCGCTATTTATCTTGGTGGAATCGGTTTTAAATTGTATTATTAATTTATCTAGACTGCTTTGCAAAGAATGACTGGGGCTTTGGGATTCTTGGGGGAAAAGTAATATAAGAAAGAAAATGACTCTCTCAAGAACAGGGAATTTAGGGGCTGCACACCTATCTTGCAAAAGACATTCACAGTGACCTTGAAGGACTCAGAGGCAAAAATAGTTCCTCATAATTTGACATGCACATCCACACACACACTTGTGCACGCACATGCACATACACATGATTATAAGTCTGGATAAATAAAAATATGATACTAAAACAAAACTTTAACACAGGGTTACCTTTATTCTGTTTCTTTTCTCTTTTATTCTATCATTTCTGTAAAATACTGGGTATCATCCAATATGCTGATGCCCTACTGACCCCAACAGTTCACATCCAAGTCGGAAGAACATGACAGGGAGGCTGGGAATCCTTGCTTGAGAGCTGGCCAGCGGTCCTGGGGTCCAGCCCAGCTCTCCTGTTGAGTGTCTGCTGACCTTGAGGAAGTCCTTCAGCAGTTCAGGACCTTGGTTTTATCATGTGGAGTAGGGAGCAATGACTTCTGTGGTTCATCGTAAGCAGAGAGTAAGACACATACAAAGTTCTTAGTTGGAACATTATTTGATTGTGTTATTTATTTGTGTAGTTATATTTTACTTTTTAATCTTTTCAGAATTTTATTTGCATTTCATTTTTTTAATTGGTGGTGGTCTTTTTGAGACAGGGTCTTGCTCTATACTTTAGGCTGGCCTTGAACTCACTATGTAGCTCAGGCTGGCATCTAACTTGTGCTACTCCTCCTGCTCCAGCCTCCCAAGTGCTGGGATTACAGATGTGCTTCATTAAAATACCCTTTTGCCTACATATTCTGAGAGCTTTCTTCTTAATCATTGTGCTCTGTCAGTCTTCAGTAATGCTTGGCTTTCTCCTATCCTTGCCACACTTGCTGATGAAACCATTCTTCGTATTTCTAGGACTTGAGATCCCCCCCCCCAGTGCACATTTACTGCTAAAGGTGTGGGGCTTTCTTTGTCCTTGATTCTGACTTTGGTGGCATGTTGTCAGTTCCTGGGGGAAAGCAAGAATCCAGCGGAGAGTTCTCTTGTCTGTGTTCTGCAGTCATCCACTCAGGTCCCTAGGTACTGGGACGCATCAGCGAGGCGAGCAGCCCACACTGCAGGTACTACCCATGCTGGCTCAGGCTCCAAAGGGCCAGATCCAGCACGGAAGGCAACATACGTGTCATACGCACAGTGCTCTTGCTACTGCAATCTTGAAAGGGAGGCAAACTTCAGTATTATTCGAATGGCTTTTCTTGCATAATCTGATTTTCCTGGGAGAGAAGGCATTAATGAGAGGAAGGACAGAGTTTCCTTTTCTGTGTGGCTGTAAATGGGCTGAACCCTCAGCCTCACGGCCCAGGAGCTGTAAATGTATATTAACACTGACATACATTGATGTATTATTAATCCTAAAAACCATGTGTCTTGACGGCACATCCAGTTACTGGCCTTTCAGACCGAAGTAGCCCAGCCATTTACGAACTCTTTGCTGTAAATCCATTTGCAGATGAGTGTCCATTCTGCATTATGGATCTGTAATGGAGTGTGCATTTAGGTTCTTAAAAGGACTCTCGGTGTGTGTTTTGCATTCACCACTGGTCCTGTGGCTGGGCACACACTCCAGTGTGCATTAGCCACGGTGTATAATTGATCCTGGTGAAGCAGATATTGAGTGGCTGTTAAGAGTACTTACTCCTCTGGACTCAGTCGCCGCTCCTGAAATTGGGCTTTGAACTTGTTGTATATTTTAATTTAACTCTGTGTGCATATGGCAGACAAAATTGAAGCACTTAAAAAAATAAGATTGCCTTCCCATTGTTTCCCCATGTATTTGAGGGAACGCTGGCTTACAAGAGTGAGGATTAAGCTTCTACATCTGTGCTTCAAAGTGTTTCTGAAACTCCCTTTAACCTTTCTGAAATGACCACATTTAAAGGTACCTTCTCTGAATAGCACAAACTTTCTTCTGATTCTAAGCCCGTGTTTTTCAAACTTCAGTCTTTCATTTGCCAAGTTCATGGGTCAGTAGTACTGTTATTAACACACTTCTTCAAATCAACTCATTACACTTCCATAGATTGATTGATTGATTGATTTTGAGACAGGGTCTCACTTTGTAGTTCAGGCTGGCCCTGAGCTCACTATGTAGCCCAGGCAAGCCTTGAACTCAGCCGTCCTCCTGCCTCTGCCTCCCAAGTGCTGGCATTACAGGAGTGAGCCACCATACCTGGCATTATGGTATATGGTATTGATTGCTGTTGGGCGTGAGTCACCACACCCAGTATTGTTGTATGTAGTTACCAGGAATCGAACCAGGGACCTTGCACTTGCCAGGCAGGTGCCAGAACCACTGAGAGAAATCACTGGCCCCATAGATTTATTTTTTAAAAGAACAGTGTTAAAAGTGAAAATCAAAAGAGAAAACGAGAAGTGATTGCCATTAAATAGGAAGTCTAACTGCCCCATAAGGCCCAGAGATTAGTGTTTGCGCACTGACGAGTGTCCAGGTTATGACTGCTTCTAACATACTTGTGTCACACCAGCAGTCCCCAAAGTGACTCGGACACAAGTACACCAGCCTGGCTTCTTGAGAGATCCACACCCTGAATGCCTCACCCTATAAGTCTGAGCTCCTGACCATAACTGAATTTCCTGACTTTACCTGTAGGATAGAGGGAAACCATGAAAAGAGAGGCTCAGGGCTATTGCCAAACCAGCTTTCAGCCAAGAGAACTAATAATTAGCAAGTGATTTATTTCTAATGCACCAAGCCTATACTTCCACTTGCTTTTAAATCACAAGAGCGCAAAAGCACTAAATATGTACAGGCATTATGCAAAGGACTTAATATATATACAGTTGTATTATCCTGATATCAACCATTTGAAATGAATCCTATTTTATTTTCAGTGCTAAGGGTTGAACTCAGGGCTTTGCACATGCCAGGAAAGCACCGAGCCACACCCTATCCATGCAGTGAGTCCTATTCTTACCATTCTTCTCTCCATTTTTAAAACTTTTTATATTAAAATCCTTTTACACTTCCAGACAAGATTCAGGATATAAAATATCCAAACTGTGTTTACCAGATTCCTCTAATGCCAGCATTTTAAATTTTCCTCATTCTGTCATCAAAACCTGAAGACTAACATCCATATAGTAATATTACTTAATTTACATATGTGTGCATCATTTTGCCCTTGCCTTCCAGTTTAGCATCCACGTTTTATTTTGTTATGTGTGCTTGGTCCCTCCAGTCTGTCTACCCTCATCTTTTATGATTTTGACCCTTTTCAAGAGCATGGTTTGGATATTCTGTAGCACATCACTTAGTTTGGGTTCATCTCATATTCTCTGATTAGACTGACACTGTACCTATTTAGAGAGATGCTAAATACAGTGGAAAAGATGCACTACTAATTTGAATAAGTAAAAACCTGTAGTTTTACATGCATGCCTGTGGGTGCCTGGTGCAAACCTTGCACACAAGGCAGAGACAGGAAGGCTGATCCCATTGGTCCTGCACAGTCAATGGCTGTGACGAGTTGCCACTCACTACTTTGGAGCCCAGGAAGCCTCGGTTACTGGCAGTAGCAACCGGAGCAGGGAGAAGGAGGTCCCAGGTGAGCGAGTACAGAGAGCCAGGACAGTGGGTGCTCTGTGTTCTGCTACCCACGAGAGTGCCCACCACCATATTCCTTCTCCCTGGATTAAAAACCCTGAAAATGCCCTGAGCACGAGGTCCTCCCTCCTCACCAGTTCACAGTCACCTCTGTACCCAGGGTGGCTTGAGTTCTGTGAGTCTCTGCTGCTGTGGACAGCCGGCGCCCAGCCCCTCCTGCCAGGGGGAGAATTTGCCACATTAGCAAGCAACATTCCCATCCCATCTGAGTGACTGAGCGAGCCTATGTCCAAGTGACAGAGCTCCTCTTGAACTCACACCGTACCTCGTGTGCCCTCAGATGTGCCACGCAGGTGACAGCTCCCTGCCGTCTGCATCAGGCCTCTTAGGACGTTCTCGTGGTGAATGGAGGCACCCGTCACAGTGGTCACAGCTCCCTCTGTGGCCCCCACTGTGCTGGGGGTCCTGAGAGGTACTCAGGTCACAATGGAAGGAAATGAGCCTCTCTAGGAAAGAACACACCCTGGTCCCGACACGCACACTTAGCATAAGCTTACTCTGAGTCAAGTGCTGCACGAGGAGTCACAAGTAGGGGCCTGAGGGAGGCTGCCGCATGTCTGGCCTTCCACAGTTTTCAGTCTGATGGCAGCACAGTGGAATTAGTGAGATAATTCGAACTCTGAGTCCCAAAGCTGTGCTGTGAGCTTGGAGCTGTGAAGATGTCACTGGGAAGGAGAGAGGGAGTTTGAGAAGTGACAGGTGCATCTGCTGTACACGAGGCGTCTTCCGTTGTCTTCAAGGATCACTCCTGAAGGGGCTCAGCAGCTGCACTGGGAGCAGCGGAGGACCTGAGGATTGATGGGAGCACCGGCTCCTGGAGAGGTTGGCTGTGGAGCACCACGTCACAGGGGCTGTGCTGAAGGTGTCCCCAGGAACTGGCTGGGGAGAGAGAGTGAGGACCGTTATTGATTGGGGTGCCTCTCCTGGGGTTGGGGTGAGGATCCAAGCAGAAGTTGTGAGGAAGTTTCCCCAAGGTGTTTGACTCTTCTTAGGTCCCAGGCAGGGGGAAGGAGAGAAGGAAGCTTGGACAGAGGCCTGCTCTGTCACCCTGGTGCCCCTGATTGTCTGGCCAAGGTCTCACAGTCCACTTCTGGGTTGTCAAAGCCATCAAAGGAAAAAAAAAGTTACCCTATTTTTGGAAAATTTACCGTGTGGTGTGGATTTAGGAAAATAGCCAATTAGTATCAGAGACCGCAGAGAAAATTCCCGGGAAGAAAGATATCAGCAATAGAAATATACTGAATGGTGTTTTTCAGTATAGAATTTCATTAATTGGGCAACATAGTATGTAGGCTGTTCCGATTCAGAGCTTGATGAAAAATGGCATTTCTTTCCAGAAATTTGTACCATTTTCAATCAGGTACCTCTCCTTCTGCGGTATGGCTGTGTTTACAGACTGAACTGTTATTACTATTCGTTTTGCATAGTTTTCTCATTACTTTAACAATGTTTATTGTGGGCTACCGGTTTTTAAATTATTACCCCTTTTCCATTTATTTAAAGGCCTTTTGTTGACTTACAGTTTTCCTTGACTTGCTTGAAAATTATCCTTGCATTTCAGAGGAGAGCAGAGGCTTCCTGTCCCTGTGTTTTGACACTAACTCCTCAGGTGGCTTTACTTGGCCTAAACCAGAGGCCTCAACCTACAGGCAGAAGTTAACACACTGTAGCCTTGGTTGTTAGGTAATGTGAATCTCATAGCTTTTAGAAATGACAATTCCTGCTGCCAAACAGCTGTCAGTGGAGGCCCAGAGATGCCACAGCCACAGGAACATGAAGTCTGCTCTCTAGAAGTTGGTTTCAGCTCCTATCTGGGTTCTGTGGAAGCCCTGAAGAGGGCGAACGCGGTTCTTGCCACTTTTCTTCTGTTACGTGGCACATGTTTCTAGTGCCCAATGCCTCATGGCCGCACCCTGGTACTGAAATCAGATCACCATCAACTGTCACCATTGCAGACATTCACCGAGTTCTTCCCGTGTGCCCGGTGTGGCACTGAGCATCTGTAGAATTTGTCATTTAATCACCAGTAGGCCAGTGAGAACAGCTCCTTTGCTAGATGAGGAAACTGAGGGGCCCAGAGAGAGCTAGGGGCTTCCTCAAGATCGCTCAGAGAGTCCGTGGCAGTCACTGCTGGGGTGGGGAGCGAGCAGTCTGGCCTGGACTCAGGATGTGTGGCAGGTGGCAGGGCCAGGGCTCCTCACGCAGTCGTCGCAGTGGTCAGAGCTTCCGAAGAGAAGGAATGAAGTGGCCGAGCCAGTTTGAAACAGTCTGTCTGATTTTGGAGGCTGTTCGTAAACACCCGCCGGCCCTACGCAGCCGCCAAGACAGCCCGCGCTTCCCGCATGCCATCACTTGCCGGCTTCTCTCTCAGGGGCCTCCAGTGTTCTCTTCCACTGTCCTCTCTGTCCGCACACCCACGCCCCTGTGCACTGGGGCGCCAGCCTCTCTGGATGGCATTCCTCTTCCTCACAGAGCTCTTACAAGCGTGTCACTCTCTCCTCAAGCACCTTCAGTGGCTCCCTCTTGCCTCCCACTACAGTTTAAAGACCCGTTCCTACAGCCTGACAGTTGTCTATACACTCGTATTCCAGGTTCCTCTCCTCCATCAGGGGAATGTGCACCGTGGGACTGGGTTGTGGCACACGAAGGTGCCTTTCAGCAAGGCTCCAGGTGGTTCGAATGCAGGTGTCCAGGGACTATCTGTTGACAATAAAGAGCACATTTGTTAGAATTACATCAAAATTCATCTGCGACCTGAGCTACCCTGGTGTGGCACCTCCCACTGAGGGCCGTGCACCACAGACTCCAGAGCCATCCCTCGGAAAGGACACGGGACTGCTGCTTCCTCATCTCTCCAGATGTTTTCCTGCTAACTTCAGCCCTTCCTACCAAAAGCTGCCCCAGAAACGGCTGCGGTCACTGGAGCTTTGAAGCATCTTAGCACAGTGCTTCCTCTCTGTGGCCCTGGCAGCTGCCTGTCCCACCGACCGCCTTGTCCTTCCTATCCCTTGTTTGGCACCCAGGACATGTATGTGCTTGCTCAGTGTCCAGTGAGTTAAATTTAGGGGATAAACTAACAGAACTGTGCTGGAAAATGTCAAAAGACTCAAAGTGAGAGCTGGAGAACAAGATTCTAATTAGATTAATCATGCAGTGATAAATCAGCCAGCTTTGAGGCACAGATCTGGGCAGAGAGGGCCTGAGAGATGAAAGGAATAAAAAGGAAAAAAGAAAAAGTATTTACAGAAAAATGCCATTCATTTCACAATATGTGTATGCTATATCAGCCTGAAAAAAATGGTTAAGAGTTACAGAGTTTGAATCTGTGCTCCTGTGCTTAACTTTGTTTAGGAAATTAACCCCTGTGAGTCTTGATTTTTCTCAACTGTAAAATGGAAACAAGTGCTATACTCCCTACTGCTTTGCTGTGAAGACTAACTTGGTGTCAAATGTATAAAAGCACGCTGGCACACAGGAAATTATTCTTTAGTGTTAAATTTGGCCTCCCCAACCAAGATCTTGACATCATTCAAATAAGAGAAGTGTAGACTTAGAGAAAATAAGGCTGGGCTGGAGTCTTAGCTCAGTGGCACTGCCTCACAAGCACGAGGTCTCAAGTTTGATCCCTGGTACCAGGGGGATCAAAATAGAGAAAACGAGGGGACATATCCTTTAAGGGATGCACCCCAGTAACTTCGGTGTCACATCTCACCCCTGCCTTCCTCTGTCATCCCAGTTCATGCCAGAGACTACAATAATGTAGATGTGCCTGGCATGGCCACTGCTACAGGGATGTTCCACAGTCCACACAGTTGCAGTGTGATAACCAAGTGCCACCTTCCTGCCTCCCATCCGTGGCCTGCAGAAGTGTCCCAAGTTCCTTGACATTACAGCTCTTGCAGAGAGTGGCTGAGCAGGCACAGAAGACCGTCATGTCTGGTAAAATAGAATAAGGAGAACTGCCAGCAGACACTGAAGACGAACTACATACTAGGCCCTGTGCATAATGTGTTATTTCATTACTTCTTCAAAACAAGTATTCTCGTTCTTAGGTTGCTGCTGAGAAAACTGCATCTCAGAGAAGTGACATCACGTGGACCGAGTAGTTTTTGAACTACGCACCTGAGCACTCACTGAGACCCTTTTCACCCACTCATTGCTGGGCTCCACCCCACATTTCTGACTCTGTGGACTTAGGGTTCCAGCCCTGACCTTGGTGACTTGTTGAATTTTCAGACACTTAGGCTCAAACCAGACCTTCTGAATTTGAGCCTAAGTTGTGACAAGGGCCCCAGGCGACTCTTGTGAACGTACAGGTTTTGTCTGTATGAGCTCTTCCATGCCTAGAACCCAGTACTCAGCACCCACGAATTAAAGAAGTGAGTGGTTTACTTGGCTTGTTTCTGAAGCTGCAGCCCACCGCCAGCTGTGGCGTCATGGCAGAATGACACGGCAGGGTTCCTCAGCTCGTGGTGGCCAGGCAGTAGGGCAGAGGTCAGAGCCAGAGAGGACAGACCCGGGAGCAAGTGTGTACCCCAAGTCTTGCCTGCGGGGAGTCACCCTGACACACCCAGAAGTGTCCTTTCCTCCTTCCCTCGGCAGTTCTCAAGCCAATCAAGTCGACAGTTAAGCTTAACCATCCCGTTGGATCTAAATACAGTGGGCCCTCAAGTTACAACTGGCCTGACATATGAACAGCTTGAGTTACAACCAAAATGTTAGTTTTAACTTACCCACAAAATCTTGAGTTGCAACCCAAATGCTGTTGCTTGTGCTTCCAGGTGGTCTTAGATACAGATTTAACCCTTGAAGACTTCTGGAAGGGCTGTTACAACATCCTTTCTTCTGTGGGATTCACTGAGAAATCTTGGCCCCGTGTCTCTCTGAGGACACTGAGGTCTGCCTGTGCACAGGAGAGGGACTTTGAAGGCTAGGTAGAGGAGCCTGAGTCTTCTGACCAACTGGAGTTATAACCAGTCCTTGTGAAAAATCCGAGTCAAGGGTCCACTGTCATATTGCTCTTGGATGCTGCTGATGCTGGCAGAAAAGACTAGACCCTAAGAAGTGGCATCTGCTTTTACATTCTGTGCCCCCTGGCTGCCAGCAGGCATGGAAAAGGGTGAGAGTCTCAGTGTGGCCAATGCGAGGCTATCCTTTCAAGCTCCAAAACGTAGCTGCTCCTCATGTTTCTCCAGCTTGCCACATTACCAGAGAGAAGTCCCTTCACAGGACTAGCATCGGTCGGCAGTCCTTGGTTTCATGGTTTCTGAAACTAAGCAGCTTCTTTATCTTTTTAACTACTAGGTAAGTCGCAGAGCAGTTCTGACAGGCAGAATGCCGAACCCTTAGGAACGCGCAGCTGCTTTGCATGCAGATGGGGGGGGGGCGGTTCTGTGGTGTCAGGAAAATTTTCCTCATTGGAGAATAAGCTGGTCTTTAGAAAGGGTATCAGCTGGGATGGGGGACAGGAAAAAGACATTAACCTGTCACATCTCTTTTCAGTATAAGTTGGAACCATTTCCTACTAATGAAAATAGCAGTAATACAGTTGCATCTGTTGATTCTTTGCTATGTGTTTCACATAAAAAATTTATCCTTAAAACACTATGCAAGAGCTACTCCCAGGTTCATAGCCGCTTTAATAATAGGCTTGATGTGTCCACAGTCACGCACCTTTTCTT